>VZRR01006552.1:56619-99218 GCA_013398015.1 Oreocharis arfaki | reverse complement strand
GGGGTCCCTCGGCGCGGCGGAAAGTTGCGCGCGGGGCCGCGCCCCCCCCATCGCCCGCCCGGCGCGGCCGCGCCTCCCGCGGCTCAGCCCCACCAGTGCTTCATGCACCCCCCGCCCCCTGCCCCGAGCGTGGGCTCCGCCGGGCGCTCCGCTGCCCCTGTGGTGACACCGCCGGCCCGTGCCCGGCCCGGCCGGTGACATCGCCGCTCCCCGCCGCTCCCCGTCCTTCTCCCCGTCTCGCTCCACAGGCGGAACCACACGGACCCTCTCGATCATCCAGGTGGAGCCGGGGCTCACAGCGGGGGATCCCCCTCCCCGCCCCGGCCTCGGGCGGTGGGACCGGTGACTACGCCGAGGGGGCTATAGACCCTTGGTAGAAAGGCTGGGACTAAGAACCCTCCGACCAGTATCCCGTGGGCTGAACCTCCCTGTGTGGGGAGGGCAGCGGCTGGACCCTCGTTCTAGGACGTGGGGACGGGACCACGATCTCTGCATCGCATCCCTGCTATAGAGACGGCAGGGGCTGACCCCCGCTGTAGGCACGGCGACGGGATCCTGAGGGTCTGGATGAGGCTGTGCCGTTGCCGCGAGACTGCCCCTTGGAAGCGGGGCAGATTACCTGGGGAGGTGGGAGGCACTTCTTCATCTCCGGCTTGTGATAGAGGTTTCCCAAGCCACGGTCATTTGGGTGGGTTTCAGGCGGTGGTATTTTGTTGCGTTGAAAAAGGTGGTGTGTATTCCAAGGGATGTTACTGCAATCTCTACTCCTCTGCTGCAACGCAGGAATCCTTTCCCCAATTTAAAACTGTCATTGAACTCTTTGCCTTTCTTCCAAAGAGATGTAGACAGATAGGACCCAGGCTATTTTCTGTTTACTTCAATGAATTAATTAAAAGAAATCATTTACCGATTGTATCTTGCTACTAGATAGCAGATCTTCCAACAAGTCCAGGCTAATAGGACTTAAGAGTAGCATAATCTCACTGTAACTTCAGGGGTGTGCTATCTAGATGCGGTATCTTTGATTAGATCGCATTAGATTAATCTTTTAATTGTACACTTAGTGCTCTACAGGCTTTAAATCTCGGCTTGCTTCGGCTCTCGCCCTGCCCCGTGTCACCAGCGGGGCGGCCAGTCTGCAGCCCTTAACCCAGCAGAGGAACTTCGCTGGGCATCGTTTTGTTCCCCTTCCCCCATGTACGGCTGGGGACTGGGGACTGGCTCGTGTTTGAGTATCAGACGAGGAGCTCTAAGTTATTGCAACTGAATAATCGCAGAAGAACGTAAATATGTCAAAGCAGTGTCAAGAGATTTCTTTGCAGGGATACTCTTATCTGAGTAGGCGTGTTTTTGACTGCCTGACTGAGTATAGTCTCTCTCTGTAAGTATTTGATAACAGGATGGATTCCTTCCTTGCTGCCACCGGCCCCGAGAATTCTGCTAACTTTTCCTCTTCTTTCCAGATGGAAGCTGTTAGGCAGGGACGAGCTTGGGTATCCTGTCTGTACTTGTTGGGAGCACAGAAGATGTCCCTCAGGGCTCACTGATGCTCATCAAACTCTGGTGTTCGTCCCTGGAGCTGTTGGTGTTAATGTTTTTTTTTCTAAATGGAAATTTATTTTTCTTTTAAATATTACTGAATATATTTCGTTTAATTCTTCAGTAGCTGTCCAGCCCTGAAAATGTTTCTGATTTTTGAACACTCAGGCTCAAAAAAAAAAGTTATATCAGGGCACAAAGATTTTCTGCCAAGATACACTTTTTTCTAACTGTCTGAAATTCTTAAATTCCTTTTCTACGATCTGGAAAAAGAGAGAAGCCTAAGTGTTTTAATAAGACTACTATACTTTTGGATATAAAATATTCTTGAAAGGACGGATCAATGGAAAAGCAAGTGAAAAATCATCTGCTTGCTGATGCCCTAATTGACACGTACTTTAAGGCCTGTTTAGCTTTTTTTGCATTTCCAAATGCAGAAGGCTGTTTGATTAGGTGATATGGCAGCTAATGCTGCCTTTCAAGTGCAAAAAAGGGCCGTCAATGGGAGCCGGGTGCGGGATTTCAGACCTTAAGCCCGGGTTGTAACAAAGACAGTTCTAACCTGAGGCTAAAGAGAGCCCTGCACCAAGTAAGGCCCGCAGTGAGGCTTAGCCGCCTTCCCCAAAATCGTGGATGGTTCCACACAAACTAGGAGCTGGAAGGTCATTCAAAATTAGGCATAATTCAATGTATTTAAGATGAAGAGGATGTGGGTTTAAAATTGGAGCAATTGTTATTATAATCCTAAAAGAATAAACTAAGGACAACTTTTTGACACCTGAGTATTTAGCGTTACTGCTAGAGAAACTGCTCACGCTAAGTAATCTAAATGTAATCTAACTAAGAATATCTGCTTGTGTGTGACTTGGCGTTTTCCCACATGGAGGTACAAAATATAGTACACAGAGACTGGTTTTGTGAATGTTTTTTGACTTGGTCATCAAATTCCTCCTCTGAATCTTGAGCAGTGGGACAAGCAGGCTGTGTGGCATCTCTACCTGGATGCTGTCTTTTAGGAAACTTGTAGTTGGTCAGTTAACTCTGATTCTGTCAAATTTAAGTTAAGTGAAATGATCAAAGGTTTACTGAGGGAGGGGAGAACTGTGTTTAAGATTATAGTTTATGTTTACAAAAGCCTTGATTCCTTGGGAAATCATGCAAGGAAAAAAGTATCAGTGATGAATGCAATTCAAATACTTTACTAAGTCTCAGTATGTAATTCATTTATAAAAGCCTAACATTAACATGACGCAGGGTAACATAACAAATGGAAATTGCTTTTGCAGAATATGCAAAAGGAAATTTGCAATTTTAAATTTCTTTTGCATAAGGCCTCTCTTTTTAATTAATAACACAATGAAAGCCACACTGATTACAAAGCACAGTGAACATGCATGCACAATTTCCCAGGAAAGTGAGGGCAGAGTACTTGCTTGCTTTAAATCCAGTGCCCTCTCTGTTCCTTCTGTGCACTGTCTGTGGATTTAAAGTGACATCTGCTCCATAAAGCCCTCAAATGAAGTTGCATTCTTGTCTGAAAGAATGCCTTGGTCAGACATAATGAACTGTGTACTGATATGTATATGTATTTTTCTTACGGTGTGGAGATGAGTGTCTGACATATGTGTTGTCACATACATTTCAGTCTTTTTCAGCTTAATTGTTTCTTTCTGACTGTATAATCCTGTGAAATTGAAGGCTGAGTCAGCATTACAGATCTGATTCCCTGTCTTGGAGGTGCAGCTCCGAATTTTGCTCCGACGATACTGCATAAATATCCTAAAAGGGAATGTACGTCCTCTAAGAGCCACAGCAGAGGCATGCAAATAAAAATGTTTTCTGTTGAGTGCCTGGCTGGCTACATAGTGCTCATTTTTATGCTGCCCTAACTCGGTGAGATCAAGTGGAGTTTCACCTGCAAGACATAGCAGCAAATGGGTAGTCTGTGAGCTTTGGAATGGATGTGTTTGCTTCTCCCAGGGCACGTGAAGCAGCCCTTGGCTGGTGGGCCAAGCTACTGCCTTAGAGCTGGTTTTGGGAAGAATCAAGTTCAGCTTCTGTTGCTCATTTTACACCTTGCTCCTATCTCATCTTCCACCCCATTCTTCCAACCCTACATGGGTATAGCGAGGTGCTGGCTTTCTGTTTTTAATGCCAGTTCAGTTGTGGAATCAGGCCTTCTATACAACCAGAAGGAGGAATTAAGGTAAAAACAAATCAACAAGAAGTCAGCAGACAAACACTGCTACCTTTTTTCCCTCTCTTGTGGAGACCTTGATCTCTATGCTGAGGGCAGGAAGTGGTGCTTGACTGGTGGTGTGCACATCAATGGCTGAGAAACAAAGCTCTTTAGCCTGTTTTTTTTTTTTTTCCCCACCCCAGCAAAAGAGCTTCCCAAAGCAAGCTTTCTCCTTTGCTAAAATGCTTTGTCGCCCCTATCAGTGTTCTCAATCACCGGGGTGTGCAAATACAAGCTGAAGTAGTGAGCACCGATCAGATGTGCTGTCTGCAAAATGAGATGTTAATATAAATGCACGGAAAAGGAAAACAATATCAAAGTCTGATCCAATTATAAGGGCTGATCTTATGATTTGTAGTGCCCTTAAGCTGGGGGAAGCTGTCAGAATGCAAGATGCCTCCCCTCCTGGATGGAGGGCTGATGGGGAAGATTAGTTGCTAAGCCCGGATGGAGAGAATCCCCTGAACACAACCTCCCTAAGCATTTGCACTCATTGCCTGAGCTTAAGATGGGTCCTGGCAAGAGGCACGCAGGCATCTGTCTTTTTCTGTTTCAAAAACTCCAGGAGAGCTGATCACTTATCACGGGAACCATCTGGCTTATTCTTAGAGAGATCAACAGTTAGTCACTGAATGAACAAGGAACAAGCTGCATTGAAGTCTGCTCTCCCCATTAAATATGAGGACTCAGCCCAAGGTCCCTGAAACACCACGTGCTTTGCCTGCTGCAGGCGGAAGGGAGAGACATTTAATTCTGCCTTGAGGTTACTGAGCTGCTGTCATGTGGAAGAGAGCTTCTGTGGTGAGCCGGGGGACGACGGCATCTCTGCAGTGAGCTGTGCTGGCCATGGGGATGGGGACCTGAGGCTTTGCTTCCTCAAGGTCACCTCTGCCAAAGATGGAAAAACCTGAGGAGGGAGCAGGGCTGCACCATGGCTATCTGGAAAGCTTGACATTGTCTGCTCTGCCTCCACTGTTTACTGTTGATCTCAGTTCCCGAGTGCCAGGGCAATAGGTGGGAATGGGTTATCATTCTGCGAGAGTTGCTGAGGGTGCAGGACAAGGTCTGTGTAGGCTGCTGTGGGTCAGTGCTGCTGGGCTGTGAAAGTTAGGGATCCAAGGTGTTTCACTCTTACCTTTGAGCAGTAAAACTTCACCTTGTCCCTGAAGGGATGCTACCACCTCTGTGTGACTCTGTGCTCTTTGGGCTTTATTAAGGACCACAGAAATAACTGAGCCAGCTCCTTGCTGAAAACTTCTAAAGTCAGGCCACTGTACCTCCCCTTGTGTCAGGCCGTTAGTGTTTTAATAAAGCATTTGGCAGCCTCTGCCTGCCCTCTGCCATTCCTATCAGGTCCCTGTGAAGGGCGGCTGGCTTTGAAATGCACTGATGGGCCAGCAGGGCTTTGCTCACTCACTGCTGCCCTGGGCCTCCTGTAGCCAAGCAGGCTCCAGACTTTTTTGGACCTATCAGTGACCTGACAAGCTCAGTGAACTTGGAGCAGCAGCATGGCCTTTCTTGTGGATGGCCTGCAGATCCCACATGAATCCTATAACCTTTGCTGAGAGTGACAGTTTGGGGATTTTTCTTCTCTTTTCAATGTTTTTTTTTTTCTATTGCTCTTGCTAATTACTAAAGCAATTTTTAAAATTTAAATGAGGGCTTCCTCCCTCACAGCCCATCTGCTGTGAAATCACAGCGCACATCCTTTGTGACAGTTCAAGCATTGCCATGGCAACGTACTGTGATGTGATCAGCCCTGAGTTATGACCTCACTGCGGGACCAGGCAGGCCAGGTTGCTTTGGCAGAAGGAATAAAAAGCAACTTCTGTATTAACAAAAGTGGTATCTTGGCTACAAGCTGATGGGATTTGTCCTGGCCTAAAAGTCAGGCTAAATCCCTCTCTGGAGCTTTTTACAAGTCTTCAGTACTAGGGCCTGGGGGGGACATTCACTTGAGAAATCATGTATTTTTTTCCATAGAGAAAGTTACTTTCTTTGAGAAGCCTTTCCCACCAGTTTATGGCACTATTTCAGTAGAAATTCTTTGAATTTTTAAGACTTTTTTGTCCTGTTTTTTTTCCTCCCTGTTTATCCATAGTGCTGGAGACTGAACTGTCTCTTTCCTATTTGGAGGCAGGTGCTGCATGGCCAGTGGCAATGCATACTTCACCTGTGCTCCCCCGTGGCTTTGCCCCAACCCCATCCAGAAGATAACAGGGCTGGGGTGAGTGGTTTGACTTTCTGAGGCATTCATCTCTCACCTCCCCGCTGAGCCTGGTGTGAAGGGTGACAACAGTTGCAAGCCTTTGTGGACAACTGGAGTGGATTAGTGACCAAAGACTGCCCAGCAGGTATTGTATCCAATGTTATCCATTTCCAATTAACCAAAGATCTGGTTCAGAGCCTCTGGTTCAAAGTAGGGGATTTTTTTTTTTTTTTTTGTGACTCCTGCTGGTTTTGGATCCGATTTTAACCATCAAACTGAGCCTGCTCTTCAGAAAGCTATTTGCACATGTAACTAATGCACCAAGACAGCTTGTATATTTATCTGTACTGTAGAATGTGTTTCAGAATGTGTCTTTATTTGTCCCTTAGAGTAGAATACAGCATCTTTAGACTGATGGTGCAAACAGAATTGATGGGGATATTTGGCAACTCTAGAGGGACTGGTGATACAATTTGCCACCTTTCTGGAGACCTGGAAAGTTCACAGGCAGCCTAGTTTCTCTATTTTATTTCATGCTGTTTATGAAGATCTAAACAATACATGGCTATTAAATTATATGCATTAGCTGAGAGGTGTTTTGGGAAGGGGGGGAGCGAATCTGGGGAAAATGATGTAGTTCTGAGTGGCACACTCTGCAGAGGAGAAGTATTAGACTTCCACAGTATTAGACTTCCAAGTATTAAGACTTTGTGGGCAGTTCTATATGATGGTATTATCTAGGGGACCGCAGTGGGTCTGCCGTGCCGAGGTCTGTGTGGTGATGGAAGAGCACACAGCCCTTGGTTGCTGTAGGTTCCCCCGTCCCTTATGGCAGGGATAGTACATAAAGGCTTACGGTCCTCACACATCTGTTCCTCCCCCGTCTCTTTCTGAACATATACAATCAATACAGCCCCAGGGCATTATTGATCGGGCTGTTTAACTTTGCACTGGTGACTCTGCTTTACCTGTTGAGTCAGAGAGCTGGTATATGGTTGCTGTAGTTTTGTCTTTAAGCCATTTTGGAAAGACAGTCTTGAAGATCTACATAATTTTTAGGCTCACAACCAAAAGGGGAGCAGAGGGGGAAGGACTCAAGTATTATAATTTTCTCTTTCCAAAACTGTCTTTAAAAATACTCCCTGGCTTAGCCTCTTTATGCCATTTTACAGCCTCCAGCAAGTTTTTACAGCTGAGCTACTTTCCAGCCCCAGAAATTGCAGTACAGCCCCTGAACTACTGAAGTGCAAATGACTTGACCGTAATCTAGGAAGATTCGAGAGAAACAGGTCAAATGTTACACTAAACACTTATGGCAACATATTTCAACAGCAGGAGAACAGAAGCATGTTTACCCTGGTCAGGTTTAACGTGAGAAGATAAAAAGCTCTTTTCTGAAGATGAGTGTCATCAGTTTACTGGTCTTTGGCTGTGCAGGCTCAAAAATAACAATCCTTCTGTAGGTCTGTCTAAACCAGGGTCTTAAGGTACTTATAATATTAACTTCATAAGCTTCACAGCACACTCATAGTTTCAGCCCCTATGGTTATCCCAATTTATTTTTGGGAAACTAGAGCTTGAGAAAACTGGAGACAAGGTCTCCAACAGCTTTGACTGTGGCCAAGCATTCATAAAAATCAGTGCCAACACTGGTGCTCTTGGGACTTTTGGCAACCCCATGCAATGGACTCGTGGCACAGCCAGATCCCTGGAGTCTAAACTCACTGGCTTGGCTACGCTGCACGTCGTTCACCCCATCACTGACACCAGGAGGAAGGCTTAGCTGGGCTTGCTGCATGTTGAGGTCAATATTTATAAGATTGACCTGGATCTCAGCAGTGGCAGTAGGAATTTTCCTGCTTTCACAGAAAAGTGCATCTATACCACTCTCAGAAATATAAAAGCAGTATCACAGTGCTACAGAAACAGTCTGGAGTCTTTATCCTGCCGGGGCTCAAGCAAGAGTTTGTATCATCTGCTTAGTAAGACACCTGCCCTTAGGTCCTCAGCTTGTAGATTTTCCCTGCATGCTGGGTTAGCTCCAGGATTTTGTTTTGCTGCAAGGCCATGCTAGTAATAGCTTCTCTAAGTTTTGGAAAGCTGGATTTGCAAAGCCAGCTCCTGGATAACATGGTAAATTACAGGTTAGACTGTGTGTATTTACTACAACTAAAGGGAAATGATTTTTTCTGATCTTGAAAATCCCAAAAAGGCAGCTTTCTCAGTGAAAAATATTTTGTCACACTAGCCATCTTAAATGTCACCCTAGACCAGTGATAAATTTATGGTGACATTTTTCAGCAGAGATGGTAAAACTCAACTCATGTGCTCCCTGTAAAATACTGATTTTCCTGCACTCTGAGAGTGTCTGGAGGAAAAAAGATACTGTATGTAAAACTTGATTTGTAAAAACAATGTGCCTATTGCTTAAATCTCTGGGTGCATTTACATTACAAGACACAAATTAAATTTAATATCATGCTCTCAACAACTGTGTTTTATCCAGGACTGAGCAGACAGGATAGGATTTAGCTTTTCAATAAATGGGTGGCGATTTAGAGGGAAGCTTGGAAAAGGTGGGGGGGAGATACTAAGAGAGTAAGAGATAAAGGTGTATACCTTTATAAAGGCATGGACATCCATTTTGCTGCCTATGAACTGTAAATTACCATCTGGTTTCAGAATGACTCTTTCCAATATTAAAAGATACGAAGATAAGGAAACCCTCTTCCCCAAGACATTGAATTTATTTGCAAGAGTTTTTGGAAGTCAGTAATGGAAGGAAAAAATAAATATAGATTTTCTGTATGTTTTCCTTACTGCTCTAATATTAGTGCAGTCCTTTCAGAGAAGTGCTGGCATCTACTGTCTGGAGGGGAGGTGGGAGAGGGGTCAATTCCTGTCCAGGTTCTATTCACTACTTTTACTTATGTCTTAACACATTAATGAAATACATTTAAAAATAATTAGTATGCTAAGGATTGTGTGATGGATACCAAATTTGATGCATAGTGATACAAATGAAGATTAATATTAGTCATATCTGTATGATTTAATGAAGGATATAATGCCACCTGCTGTGTGGTGGAATCAAATTACTGATTCTTTGGTTGTTTTTGACTAGTTCTGGAAAGAAAATTAATTTGAACTAAGCTAATTTCCCTTTAATGTCTTAGATTTGTAATTAAAGATTCACGTGTTGCAGTTAAGCATAAATACTGTGTAAAATCACACACAGGAGAAGCCTATGATGTTAACCCTTAACTATGATGTTAAGGAATAATAACCCTTATTCCCCAGAGGGTACAGCACCCAGCATCTTCTAGTTGAGAGTAGTAGTAGTTTCCTTTTCTTCTTCTCTGGGGACTTGGAACACATCCTCATACATTTCCCTGTGTTTTTACAGGTACAGAAGAACATCCCTTGGAGGCCATCCCTTGGTCTTTTATTCACAGAGCAGCGCTAGAAGGAGCTGTAAATGCATACACTTTGTGTATGGCACTGTTCAGCTCCAGTGCAGGGCCATGCTGTGTTGGGACATCTCTTTGGTGGCTCCTGCCCCAGCGCCTCCCAAGGGCGTGGCACATGAATCCCCAGAAGGAGCAAAGATGCTTGGAGCAGGAATCTCTGCTGGATGAAGACCACAAGTGGCATCAATAGAAGCCATTAAAACCCAAGCAGTGGCTTGGATCTGTTGCCACCGTGGACCTTTCTGAGGACTTGGAGTTTTTGGTTAATGGGTTGCCTTGCAGCTCAGGGTGCTTCCTTCCTGTATCTAAAAGCTGCTGGATGGCATATTGTATATGGCAGACTGGCAAACAGCAGTAACAAAATGATTTTGTCCCCCAACAAAGTTAATTGAATGAGATTTAATGTTGCTAAGAGATTTGGACCGCATCCCTCGAACTTCGGGAGATTAGGCTGCCAAGCAGGAGGCACTGCAGAGAGGCTGGCGCCATGCCAATAAACAAAGCTTTATCAGGATGATATGTTAATATTTGTGTGTACTGTAAAATTAAAAAAAAAATCTAAAAAAGGGGGGGCAGAGTGGTGGACTGCCTCATCTGCTACTCTGGCATAGAAATTCCCATTGAAGCTGATGGTAACACAGTAATGCTTCCGCAAAAAATGTAAGTGATTTCAAAACAGCTTGATTGCAACGGAAAACAGATGCCTAATGCAGTACACCTTCATCTGTGGTCCCAGCAGATCTTACATGGGGAAATACTTGTCTTATGAGAAGGCCCAGAGGCCCTAGCTGACATCAGAGTTGAGTCTGGTGAGGGGCTTCTTTGGGACGCAGCAATGCTGACTCAGCAGGGTGTGGATGGATACAGGGTCTCACTGCCTGGGCACCAGGCTGGCCATGCTTGGGTTCACCATCCTTCAAAAACTATAACCATGTGAGTATAGAACTGCACTTGAGGTGGCAAACCATGATGAAAAACTCGACCTACAGAAAAAAAAAAGTGAACCAGCTGATAAGAAATGCAGGCAGTAGTGAGACTCTTGGTTTCCTTCATCTGACACAATATGGATGGGGAAAATGCCAGGAGCACAGCAGTGGATCTTGCAGGCTGAGGAGGTGCTCCTGAATTTCATCTTTGGACAATTAAAACATCAAAGCTGGTGCCAAAGTGGATTTTTGTGGATTAATTGCTGGAGAGAAGTTAATGGGAGAAGATGATGGAGTAGATGCTGAAGGTAAGAAACAACAGGATGGTCAGGAGGGAATTCCCTGTTGGCTTAGCTAGTGATGTGTGCCATGGTTAGAAGAAATGTTTTCTGGATGTGGATGTGCGTGAGACGTTTGAGAAGGGCCCCTGGCAGTGCTCCTGCCTGGTTCTGATTCACTTACCGCTAATAGGTTTTCACCTTGGGGATTTGGGGAAAGTGGATCTGAGTGTTGCTGGATGCTGGAAACATGTGGGGATGTATGTAAAGAGTGTCACCACTCCAGTGACAGCTGACCTGAGTTTTATCAGAAACTCTAGTGATATGTTCATCTAAGGACCACTGCAAATGTGCTACATCTGGTGACCATATCATCAAAGTGTAGCATGGACTTTTTTCACCATATGAAATCTGCAGGATCTGCATAAGGTGTTGGGAGAAAGGGGGAAACCTTGGGGTTTCATGAGATAAAGGACAGCACAGTTTCTGCCCACAGAGCTTAGCAGTTTTAGCTATGGTTGTAATGGAGGAGCTACAGCTTTCCTTTCTTACCAATAAAGAGGTAAAGCCTGGGCTGTCCAGATCACACTTTTCCCTCTCTTCTAACTTACTGCCTACTTTCATAAGCTCTTTGCCTGAAATTCTGGTCCCACTGAAGCAAAATGGCAAGTATCTCATTCACTCCAGTGTGACAGGAGCTAATTCTCATCTAGAACGACACGCTAGGCCCTCTGCACTGGCTCAACTCTGAAGCTACACACCCAGAAGTCACATAAAGACAACAGTGGGGTCATGGGAAATCCACATTTTTGATATAAAGCACAGTCTATAGGCTGACACAGCTTATCTTTAGATCACTGAGGGAGTGAGTAAGGCTTGGGAGCCTTGTGTATCCCAGCTCAGATACAGGTTCAAGTCCAGCCTGATTAAATGCTGTTCTCTGTCTCTACAACATAGTTCAGGTGTGTCTGCCTGGTTTTTACTAGACAAGTTTGGCACCTACAAGATGTTTCCTCTTTGCCACCCCCCCCACCTGCCAGCACTGGGGTGAGGTACAAGTGTGACATTTGTGCTGTTTCTATAGCTGGACTACAAGCCTGCCCAATCCCTAAAAGACCCAGGCTCCAGGAGTGAGGATGAGGAATGCATCAAGAATTTATTGGCTTTGCTGCTGATAACTGGGTGAAGGTAGGTACTTGTGTATGTCCCATTATCTGGCTCTGGGAATAAGGTGATGATTCACTCTAAGTGCTTTTTTACAGCTCCACATCAGAAGGGAACTACATGGAAAGCTTATCTCCAGACTGTCTTGACTTTTTCAGATCTGAATAATTATGTGGATCCAGTTGGTTGTAAGTTTTATATTCCTTTAATGAAGCTTTTCCATCTCAATAGTCAGTTGTTTGCACAGAAACACTCCCACTTCACATTATTTTTTATTGCCCTAGGCTGGATGTGTCTAATTTTTTCTGTATCCCAGAAAAGGTCTCTCCAGTATTTCGGGAGGATTCAGCTTGAGTGCTGACCTGCCTTCTTGAGTGCTCAGGAAACACAGAGGCTTGCACAGTGCAGCACTCTTGTTCTGGCATAGAACAACAGGAACTAGGAAGCCTAAAGCTAAACTCAAATTCATCCTGGTGGAAACTTTATTATAGTGGATGAACTATATCACTGAAGAAAAGCTGGATTTATCTCCAAACACCACATCTCCCAACTCCAAAGAAGTTCAAATGAGCTAATCCTAGCAACTTTAAATGATGTAAGGCAACTTTCACTCCAAAAGCCTTTTCTCCTGTTGATTTTCTCCTGTCTATTTTCTCCATTTGTGTGTCTTTCCATGCTCAACTGGCATCAGCAGCGGAGAGGAAGGAAAATAATAACTACAGCAGTCACTGCCAGAGCAAAAAAGAAGTGTGCAATTTTTTGGTAATGTCCAGAGAGGCAAAAACTATGAGCACAAACTTGTGTGCTGAGTTTAATCTTAACATTCCTTCTAGTAAGCACTGATGTTTTATTTAAAAAGTTAATCTTAATTGGTGAAAACGGGCTTTATATTAGAAGTATTAAAAGTGTATTGGAAGTGTTGTCTCTGGTTTAGGAAACACCAGCAGAAAGTTCTTCATATTTTTCTCTCTGGGTTGCAAGGATTGATTTATCTGTTCAAGTAAAATGCTGGTACTGAGGCCGTCACCAGGGCTGGCCCCTTGAAATAACAGCTCTTAATTTCTCTCCTTCGTATTTAGCTGGAAAGGGGCTTGCTGGCCCCATGGGGAGCTCTTCACTGACAGCCTTCTTCTGCTGGGGCTTCAGGAGCTGATGGAATGAGGGGGAATGGAGAAGATAAACCTCCTTCTCCTCTGGCTCTAATGTAATTTACGAAGAAAGTATCGGAAGTTCTTAGTTTCACATTTTGATCTCATTTCCCATTCGGCAGCTCAGTACAGATGTGGATTTTCCAAGCCATCTGATATGGTTGGATAATAAAAGCCTGTTAGGTCTTTTGGGAAAAAGCTGATATACATTTGCCAACATTTTTGTAGATGTTTTCCAAGCACAATTTTCCAACTGAACCCCAGAGGGTGGGCAGGCTAGGAGCTGCTGGAGGGCTGTGTGCTTATTTTCATCCATTTTTAATGTGCATGAGAAAAGAAAGAAAGAAAACAATGCCCTTTTCTTGTGATCAGTGTCTCTAAAATGATACAGTTCTGGGGATTTTCGTACTGAAGACTTTCTAATAAAATCTTAATTGATATATTTTAACCTTGCTTTCTGTTTTTCTGCCAAAACATCGTAAAAGTGGCACTTTCCTCTCCATCCATGAAATGATGAGAGATTCTCACATGCTCTGAATCAGGAAAAGCAAATTAAAATCCTCTACTGCATTCTTTAGAGAACCCTTAGAGCTGTCAGTTCCCTTTGAACTCTGGGAGTGGTGGTAAATGTGTAGCACTTCTAGAAATAATGGCATGGATGCTAATCCATGAGCTGCCAACACAACTTTCCTCTCCTGTGTTTCATGGACTTCTCCCAGTGAACCAGGCTGGCAGTGTTGCACCCACCACCTTCATAGTAGTCCTGGCGTATGTTACATTCGTCTTGTGGGACTTGGGAGTGGTGAGAAGCTCTGAGCTCTTCTCTGGCAAATCTGGATATACTCACAAGGTAGAAAAGAGTGAGTGTTGATAATAAGTGATTCTGGACTCTCTACTGCTGTGATGCTCTTGGCACTGGTTCTTGGGAGACCCAGCTGGTATCCGTGGGGAACACCCAGGACATGCTCTGCAGTGTGTTTTGGGCCACCTTGCAGGCCTATTGTGAGATGGTCATTTGTCCATGGAGATGTACCCTGGTCCTCTGTGCTGCATGCTTGCTTCTCACTCCCTTCTGCCATTCTGAGTACCTCTACTCTTTCTCTGAGAAATATCATTTCCTTCTGAAATTGATCCTTGTCCTTTCAAGTTTCTTCTCTTCCTTTGTTTTCAGTAGTTCTACAGGATAAAATAGAGGAATGTAAATTCCTCCTTTATCTCTTCTACCTTCTTTCTTATGATATGTTCTCCCACTGAAAGGGCAAGTGCAGTCTTGATAACTGCTCTTCATGAGCTGGAGAACTTGCACGCAAGGCTTTGCATGGATCCAGTGCATGTGGATCTAGAAATCAGTGCATCAAAGTGAATCCAGGACTCAGCACGCACAGATTTTTCAAGACTAAGACTGAAGACACTATTGCTTTATAAGGCTATGTGCAGTGAGACCCACTAGAGAACTCTCATTGGCCTCAGATGTCAAATGTAAACTTCAGCCTCGTCACAGTAGAGCAAATGACATAAAAGCAGGTATCTGTTCCCCAAAAACCTGCTTTGTTTAGCTCTTATGTAGGAGCTGAAAAGCCTCCTGTGCCTACTGAAGAAGGAAGACTTTTTTTCTTAGAACACCAATATCATTAGAAGATTATTCTCTTAGAACCTAAAAACAGCAAAGAAACTTTAAACAGTAGGCAAGAAGACTGTTACAGGTGACACAGCTGTAATTTGCAGACACTTTAATCAGTACAGTAACACTGAAGATCATGATGCTCTGGCCCGTTTATTCTTTCCTCAGCTGTTCAGTTAATGGATGGATTAATTGGTCGCTGTCAAGCTTGCAGTGAATGTACTGAAGGTTTTTGAAACACTGCTCTGTCCACTTGAAGGCAAGCAGTATGGTTGGTTCCAGAAAAATGTCAATTAGAAAGTAATTTCCATGCATTCACAGCTTACTCAAAGTGTTATAATTTCACTCACTGCTTTCTATGCTGCTTGCTCTTTCAATGCTCATCTATTTATTTCCGTTATCTACTTTTTTGTAAACTCCAAGAGAGCAGACTATCTCCTTTGTTGTATACATGCAAAGTGCCCACTGCAGTCTGGCTTTCATTCTTGCAGGGACTCACTCCAAGGTGCTGCTGCGATTAATGTGAGGATGGAAAGTTTGAATAACCTCCTCGTAGCTGCTCTGAGTGATGAATGTGTGCGAGGAAGTCTCCGAGGATTTTTCCTATAATAAAGTATTATTTTTCACATTAACAATTCCAAAATAACTGAACTTTGACTTGCACTTTTCAGTCCATGTTTCCCAGCGTATGTATTCACTAAGCTGTTCTGCTGCTGAGAGTGAAAAACTGGCCCATATGGGCTGTGCACGGTCCCAGGAAGCAGGGGCCAACCCAAGTTGTCTTTTGCTGCTTGATTTTGAGGAGCAGATTTTTTTTGGTTTGTGCCTCTATAAACTTTCAGATCACACTATAGCTTGAGCACATCTCTTCAGAAAGCATGTAAAAATATTTCAGATAAATGAAGATGTATTTTACAAATAGATATTTTTAGTTGGTCAAGGAAAAACTGCTTATTAAAGGACAATACTCTTTTTACAGGTATATCACAGTGGTGGGGGTGTAGAGATGGACCTGGTGAAGGTGGGTGGCTTTTTAAGCTTAATTTGCAGTCTAACAGTTACAATAAAGTGTTGGGACAGGACCTCAGAGAATTGGGCTCCAAAAATAATAACCCTACCCTATATTGGTTTTGGTAAGTCACTCATCTCTTTCCAGACGAAAATCTTGTCTGTAAAGTGGGAACTGCAGACAGGAGTGGGAGAGCTCTGTGCCATCCTGACTGCCACTGCTGCTTCTGGAACTGCTGTGCCACCCTGCCCTGAGTGCTCCCTGTCTGGAGGAGGGAGAGGTTGTGAACATCTGTCAGGCAGTTTCTAAGGCAGAGCTTGTTATCTGCTAGGCAGGGCTCTGTCGAGTTCCTGGTGAGGTCTCTGCTAACTCTGCTAGTTTTGCAACTTGTCTTACCTGCACAGTGTAGCAGCTGATTTCAGCAGGTTTTGATGCTCCATTAAAACATTAACAGTGCAGTCTCAAAGTGCAATATGTTGGATGACTCTTGCAATGATAATTCTCTCAGAACTTCTTTCTGAAAGCATTCAACAAGGGCAGAAGAGCATGGTGGAAATGCAGTGACATCTGAGAGCTGTGGTTGTCCATAGGATTTGGTCTTGGCACCCATTTAATGTGCCTGGATTCCTCTGTAAGACCACTGTCAGGCATCCAGCTAATCTGCAGAACTACATCACTTTTAGCCATTTCTTGTTGAAAGGCTGAGAACAGCTGAGATGAGAAGGCCCATGGCAGTGCAAGCAGTCGGTGTAGTTGAGTGAATCCCACTTGGATGTCCAGTAGTACAGAAAGTTTGAAAAACTTTGGATTAGGCTGTCACAAGGATATGGTCTAAATCACCAGATGTGAGGAAAACCAAGTGATATGTAATGAGGGCTTCCTTGGTGTTTGACTTACCCCACAGAATTTCAAAGCTGTGGATGGTCGTGCAAACTGTATGTGTTGCAGAGAGGACAAATCTGAGCTGCTGGAGAAAGGGATTTGCTGTTCCTGGGGCCTGGGGTCAGGGCTCTTCACCCAGATTAGCCCAGAGGGTTTTTAATTTTTTTTATAGAATAAAGATTATACTATAAAAAAATCCAACAGATGCTTAACTGTCATGTTATGAATGGCATCACTGTAATTAAATGCCTCAGCTTTTTGCCTTAAACAAGTATTTTCTTTGAGAATTCACCACCGAAAAAAAATTTTTTAAAAAAAATGCTGTGATTTGGAGAGGGCAAAGGGGGAGACTGTACTTTCCTTCCTCCTAATTTTGATTCAGCACCTAAAGCTCCCCCTAGCAGTACCTACTGCTTACTATGTGGGGATGATGTGGGCAGCTTTCCCTGGTCTCAAGTCCCATGTTCTGTCAGGAGCTTTACGGAAGAGTGTGAGTACCTTAGTCTCACTTTGCAGATGGATGCATCAAGACAGAAATCTTAAGCTTCAACGCCATGACTCAAATGCTGCACCACTGTGTACCTATGAGCATTGTGTTTAGGTGACCTGCTGTCCTGTGGACTCAGACCTCCCACCTGGGAATTCACAGTGGGAGTGGGAGCCTAAGGCTGGGATTTGAAGACATCTGCCCAGGTGGGGGGAAATGCCCAGGTGTCAAGTCATGTTCTTGTGTGAAGCCTCTTTCTTCTAGTAGTCCCTAGCCGTGAGTGGGGAAAGGCTCAGCTCTTTCTTCTGACATGCATAGGGTGCTCTTGGAAGGCACAAAGACTCTGGTCCCTGTTTATTCTTGTCTGCCCAACCACATCTCCAAGGTAGGCACTAATCAGTGGGTCTTCAGGGCAGCCTTGGTTTCCCTGCTGAAGCTGGATGTCCCCATGCCCTCCATCTGCTTGCACATGGTGTTTTGTCTCTTGCTGAAACACACCCTGAAAATACGACAAGTGGGGGCAACTTCTGGTCTGAAAGTCCCCTATGGAGCTACATCCCCATTTTGGGACTATTTAAGGGCTGAAAGTTACAGCTCAGGCAAAATATGAGTGTCAGGAATACCTGTATGTTAGACACTGCTGTTAGAAAAAGTAGATTAGAAGCTTTCATTTCCTGCAAATCTTTACCTAAAATAACTTTCCAAGGAGAGGAAAAAAAAAAATAATGAGGCTCAGGATTTGTTGTAGGTGCAGAACAGCCTCTTGATTTCCCTCTTCACAGCGGTTTTCTTCACTCCTTTCTTTCTGTCACTATTCAGTCTGGGCCAAATCCTTCCAGCTGCCCCAAAGAGGGCTGTCCCAGGTCTAACACTCATGCCTCCTTTGGTTCAAT
This sequence comes from Oreocharis arfaki, assembly GCA_013398015.1. Taxonomy (NCBI): domain Eukaryota; kingdom Metazoa; phylum Chordata; class Aves; order Passeriformes; family Paramythiidae; genus Oreocharis; species Oreocharis arfaki. The sequence continues at coordinate 81,353 of VZRR01006552.1, read as the reverse complement.
TGAAACCAAAGGGCCTCAGGCCAAGCATCTCAGCTTGAGACTCTTAAAGTTGTTTCGATTCCCAATGCCCAAGATGAAAGATGGCTTATCAGTGATGCTGTGCTTAGGAGGGAAAGGCTTTGGCACACAAGACAGTTAAAATTTTGTGTGAGAGGTGTTTAAACACTTGGGCAGGATCTTTGAGGATCACATGAAAACTTGCAACTTGGGGAAAGGCCCCTATCCTGTAAACCCCAAATTTCAGCCCAATTTCCAGCCTCTCCAGGTCCTTCTGAACAACAGCCTGCCCTCCAGTGTATCCCTATCCCCGGTTTGGTGACTGCATCCTTGCAGAGAATGCCCCCAGTCCCATCAGGCAGCCCATTAGGCTGAATACAAGAAGCAGTATTGGTCCCAGCGCTGGTCTGAGGGACCTGTCCAGCTCCTGGCTAACAGCTGGACTTTGCGGTGCTGGTTACACCTCCCTCAGCCTGGTGGCACAGCCCATTTCCCACCCACCTCATTGTTCTCTTATCCAACCCACATTCCACCACTCTGATGAAGAAGACAATGGGAGACTGTGTCAAAAGTTCAGGGGTGCAACAACACCACCCTCTCCTTCTCCAGAGTGCTGGTTGCCTCATCACAGAAACCGGATCTATATTAGCGTAGGCATGGCTCGGCTTATACCTGAATTCAGTCAGCTTTGCACTACACTCCTTCCACCTTCCAGGATGTGGTTCCATGCCCCTGTCTCCCCCGGAGCTGACATCCCTCCAACATCTCCTCATGCTGCTGTAAAAGCAATTGAACCTGGTACTGAGCAACTGACTCGGAAACATTCCCTACAATTACCCAAACCGCTTGTATTCTGGGAGAAATACAGATGATGACATTCAAGATGGAATAATTACGTAGTGGAGTCTTGCAGTATTTATATGAAAGGTTATTACACCAGAGCTCCAAATGTTAGCAAAATCACCTCAGGAAAGCAGCATGCAGGGTTTGCATGTCTGTCTCCCTCTCTCATAATGCTCACTCGTGTTTATGTGCAGACTTACATGGGGTTTTATTGCTAATATCCTTCTCATTAATAGCCCACTTGAGTTTTATGGTATATCTTTTTGGCACAAAATCAATTGAGAGTTTCCAATTAAGTTTCTGGAGAGAAGATGCTGTTTACATCATGTTGCTGTGTAAATGCTGGACAGAGATCTATGTGGGAGCATCAGGCATGGTGCTGGGTCAGAGACACCAGAAGGTTATTTGCAGGACTTCTGTGGCCAAGAGGACAGTTTGCTGCCAGTTACAGCATCTTCTCTCAACAGGATGCAATGACACGACTGAAGCTGTGGGAGGGACAGGAACTTCAAACATAGTTTGCCCTGAGGCACTGCGGGCTGGGAAATGCGGGAGCTCATATCCAGTTTTTAGCCCAAGAAGGGCAGGAGCACTTTGGGCAGTGATGTGGGTCTTGCCCTTGGTGAGGTGGGACCTGCCTCAGTGCAGAGCTCTTCCTGTGCACTTGTGAGACCTCGTGTGGGCACACAGTGCAGTGTTAGGCAACATGCCACATGAATCACTTTGCAGAGGCTGGAAAAATGTAACAATATATGAAGCTGAGTTTGAGGAAAGAATTGAAAACAAACGTCATAGCTTGAGCATTTTCCTTCCATTACAGCTATTCACATGTGCCACTGATCCTTGATATGGGCCTCCCTGCTCACTGGGGAGATATCTGGAAGTTGTCAGTGGAGCACTTGCTCTCCAGAAGCCTTTCACCAGCTCTGTTTGCAGCTGCTTTGGATGAGGAGTGAATTCTGTGCTGACCTGAGTAAAACACAGTATCTGCTTCCCTTCACAAGCTTCATGAACTCGCACATCTCCATAGCCTCTGAGTTAGATTACATCTAAACCCAGCAGCTATTAAATAATCTGCACTTGAGAGTGTTCAGTATGACTTGATAAAGAACCTTATAACCAGGCAGGTGTGCTCTAGAAACCAGGTTCTAGTGGACACAGCATAGGCACATACACATCTGTTAAAAACACCGTAGTGACTCCAATGTAGTCCAAGCTGGCAACACAGCTCGAACCAGGAGATTTCATTCTTTCCCCTAAGAAGCACAAAATCTTGCAAGCCAAGTAGAAACCAAGTGAGTGGCAGCCCTTGCTCTGGTTAGGATACTAGAGGATACAGGTCAGGAGGAATATGTTTTGCCTGCTGCTACAGACTTCACATATGACACTGGTCTCTTTGGACCTTGGGTCTCTAGCTGTAAGAGGAGAGAGGAATAATGCCCTCTGCCTTAGCTGTTTGCACTTTGACTTTTGCAATGGGCATGTTGCCATACCTGAGGAGATTCAAGCCTTACTCTGGGAACAGAAGCTGCAAGCAAGTTACATCATCTTAGAAAAAACCAACTTCAATACAGAAAGGTAAAATACATGAGTTAGAATAGAATAAGCTCACCTGGAAGCAGGAGATCAGCAAGGGGTTTGAGGGACGAAACCCACAGCACTATAAGCATTAAAGGTATGTCTGTTTAGGGCTATCAAACAACTCCTGTTGGGGCATCTCCATTGGTCAAGCTGCCACCCAAGCTGCGAACATGCACATCTGGCCCACTTGTCTTCATCCTGGAGCCCTGGCAATCACAGAAGAAATCCTTGTGATGTAGGAAGACCATGGCTAAACACTTCATTTCCTGGCTGCTCTTTGCATCCTCTCTCAGGGCATTGTCATTGCATTCAGCACTGCATCCCGCTAATGAATGGGGCTGGCAGGGGTTCATTGACCTCTCTCAGGAGTTGGTTTTAGGTGTAGGAGTCCTTGGGAGCAGCTCACTAATTTCACCATTGAAATTGTGCTCAGTTCTCTTATGATGTCCATTCTCTGTCTCCTGAATGTGAGGTTAGTTATACAACCCCAGCTGAGCACCTCCTCAGGATGTGGACCTCAAAATGCAACACTGTGCCACATGGTGACATCATTTAATGTTTCTGTGTCAGAAGGGACTAGCAGAGACAGTTTCTGGGACTGCCACAGGGGCCAGGGCTGGAGAAAGGAAACAGGAGAGGGTTCCCCAGCTTAGCACTTCGTGGGCAGTACAAGGGGCAGAGGTGTCTCCCAGGCTCTGCTGTTGCCTGGGGGCCCTCTTGTGGAGCAGTTGCCTCGCTCATCCAGGAACAGGATTAGCTCCTGTTTGGAACAGGGGTCACTGTCTTTTTTTGAACTTCCGAGTGGCTTTTTTTGAGAGGCAGGGATTTTTGCTTAGGTTGCTTCCCGGAAAGTGGTGTGGCAGCCCCAGTTTTACTGGGCCGGGTCAGGGTTCCTCATTGACCCTCACAACTGGGCTGAGTCTCAGCTCCCCTGAAAGATCTGAGGGAATGGACAGTCCCTGCCTTTTTGCAGGGTGGAATAGGTAGAAGGATTCATTCCTTAAAGAGAATGTATCTATCCGGAGCTGGCCCTTTTAGGGTCAATGGAATGCTACTCAACAGGTGTATGATGAGGCCCCTGGAGAGATCCTATGGCGACCAGATGAAGAGCAAGAACACATTATTTCTTTCCACTTCCTATAAAGGGAGTTGGAGGTGATGAGCAAATGTCAATACCTATATTGGAACTATCTCCACTGGGTGAACTGAATCCCACCATTGTGCCCGAGAGCTTGGTGAGGTCTGAACAAACTCTATGCCTGGTCTCACTGTGCAGAAGAGCCCTTCATGCTAGAGGCCCTGCTGCAGAGAATTAGGTGTTGATTCTTTTGACTACTGCTATATCCATGAGTATTCTTACTCACTATGGGCTCTGAGCCAGCAAAACTTGAATATTAGTTTAATGCCTAAATGAGAGTGGGATGTACTTAAAGTTATTTAGTAAATGCTCTGATGGATGCACAAGAATTAGCTGCAAAGTTGGTTGCAGTAAATAGAAGCCAAGGTGGAATCTGGCCAGGGATTCTCTCACTCATTTCCTTATCCCAGAGCACTTCACTGAGCTTAATGGGCAAAATATGGCCAAGATTATTCTTTCCATAGTCTAAGTTTTCAACTAAAAATATCTGTAATCCAAGCACATTTTCCTTTAACACAGATAGGCTTTAGCTTCTGCCATCTGGGACACATACAGACCTGGTAACTCTGATCGTGGTTGTTAAGTATTTTCCTTTGTTTCCCAATATAAATCTCTGATTTTTTCCCTCCCAGTCACCTTCTGTGTCTGAAATTTGAATTTGTGCAGGAAGATATATCATCGCCTCTTTTTGGAATAGGGCAACATTGACCCTTCTGGTGTCCAGCTTATTTTCAAACAGTTGGAAAGACTCCCAACAGTTTTTGCAGGGATGGCTTGGCCATCCATGCAGCAGCAGCTGAACTGCCATGAATTACAGTCTGATATACTAAAAGATTCCTGAAATTTAAGCCATTTTACTCTAGTACCCTGTGTTGCAAATGGTGGTAATTCATGCTCAACAGCTTGTGAAGCAGCTGCTGGAGCTTCATGTTTGGGCTATGGTTTGCCAGCAGAAGAGGTGGTCCCGCTTCTTCCCCACCTCCCCAGTGTGGCTGCCTGCACATGCCAAAGCTGCAGGAGGGAAAAAGCTGACTGACATAGCAGAGCCCTGACCCACCAGAACCGCAGGAAGCATTTTCCTGATGAGTGGACAAACATCTCATATACAACAAAGGGGATCCTGTCTGATAAACAGGGGGCTCTGGTTTAATTCTTGCAAGAGCAAACACGGCTTTCACAGAGCTGTCTCTGCTCCTTGCAGGGCTTTGTTGGCCTCAGGTATCAAGGCTCTTCTGGTATAAAACGAATGCTTATTGCATCAGAGGCCTTCAATCTGCAAGTGCAAATGTGACATAAATGAGTCTAATGAGCACGGGGCTTGTAATGGGTGACAGCTTAAGGGCTGCACTATGAAAATAGGGTCTTCTATGTCCCACTTTCTTTACTTGGCTTTCCTTTACTTTTTTGTACACGTGGGGGAGATTAAGAACAGAGCACTTACTGCTCTCCAGCATTTGTGCATGGCTGATGCCTTCCTTTTCTGCACTACAAAGAAAGCAGGGGCTACCTCGGAGCTCCCCTGTGGATTAGCCGATAGGCTACGAGAATGGCAAGGAGTTTCCTGGTTTTCTGCAGTGCTGCAAGTTGGATCAGATGATTTTTATCATCATCTGAGGTCTCAAGTCCGGGCATCTGCAAAATAACCAAGGCAGACTGAGAACAGTCTTGAATGGTGCTCTGCATATACGTTGTGTCTCCCTTCCTAATGACTTGTGAGCATCAATGAAGAGAGCACTGACTCAAAAGGGCCAGATACAAAATGTAAGGTTTTCTGAACACTGGAAACTGTCTTTGCTCTCTGCTCCACATCTTGCAGCAGACACATGAGAATGTTGTGCTTTAATGTGCATCTGGAGACATTTCACACGAGGAAGGGGAAAGAGTGAAGTGTATTTCTCTGAGCACTTTGCAGGTGTGAATGAGGCAAGAACGGTGTTTAATTGTTCTCATGCCGCATACTTGCAGTTACTTTTCCCTTTCAAAGACATAATTTCAAGCTGTCACTAGGTACACTTTTGTAGAAAGGTCAATTTGACGAAAAGACTGAAGCTATGTGGTGCCCTCCCTCTGATGCCAGAGCAGCTGTTTCTCTGATTGCCAGTCCTTCCCCTGCCTTTTCTTCCAGAGAAACACAAACACAAATATTACAAGCTTGTATTACTTGCAACTGTTGAGACAAATGACTTAAGAGGAGTGGTATTGCTTTTACCTCTATGTATGCTAGTTTAGGGAGGCTGTTGATGCAAACAGAGTTGCTACAATCTTTTCCCCTAATGAGGGAAACCTGGACCTATCCATGGAGGTTTTCCTTTCAGATACCCTACTACCCCTGGTCCCATCCTCCTGGGCCCCAGTCAACCTGTGAGCTGGGCAGAGGAAGAATGGTCTGTCTGTGCAGCCGCTGAAGCAGGGGCATCCCAGGCAACTTGATGGCATGAAGTTCTGGAAGTCTGTGGCCCAAGCTCCTGCACAAAGCAGGACAACTTTAGTCCAGGCCTGCTGTGCTTTTGCCTGTCTGAGTATTGAAAACATCCAAGTATGAAACCTTTCTGGGCAGTATTCTCCACTCTGCCTACACAATCCAGCCTGAGCCTCCCAAGCCTCTCACCTTTGTAACTACCCATTCAGGTAGCTGTTGACCTCTGTTAGATAGTCCCTTAGACACCTTTTGATCAAACTGAACAAGCTCATCTCCTCCTGGATTTTTCTTTACCAGGCAATTGTCTGGCTTAATTTGGTGTGATAAGTCTTCCTCTTTCTGGTTTAGAAGTTTAAAAATAATCCCTCTCTATATATTTTGTTGTTATTCTGCTCAATAAAATTAATGTTATTCATTAAATTTAAACAATGCTTAATTTGTCATTCTCCTTGGTAATTTTGGTAATTTATGTCATGACCCCTAGTAATACACAAAAATACACATTTGCAGTATATAAAGACCCATGCCAAATTTACACAGGCAAATAAGAGAAGCATAGTATGAACTGCTTTTGTGTTACCCTTAATAACCAATAGACTTTTCCTCTTAAAACACCTCCCACTTGCAAAAACATTGAAAGTGGGCCTTGCAATAAGAGTTATGTACTTATGTTGAATTGACTTCCTGGAATGTAGAATTTCTTAAAGTGTCTTATATTTTTTCTTTAAAGATTTCAGTTCAACATTGAGATGCCCATTTTAATGAGTTAGTAATGAGATGTCATTAGTTGTTACAATGACAACCTTCCATTCAATAATTAGCCACCCCACTCATAACATCTTTGTTTGATCCTGTTAAGCTTGTGTTCACTTTGATTGGATAGAATATTCATTGGCAGAGGCTATGAGGAGGCCCATAATTCTATTTATGTTCATCCGTTAAACTATTTCTGCTGTTTAAGGGATCTAATAATTCTAATTCTCTTTCACTCATGATTCTAGCTTAATTTAGTCAATTCTTATGCTGTATTTTGTGAAAAGATTTCACGCCTGAAATAAGTTGCTCTATTCTTTACTGTTAAGAAAATATTCCGCATATTGAAAGGTATTCACAATGTTTTTATGTTTAAGAATATTAAAGTTTAAACCAGCTGTGCAAAAATAACCATTGTTTGTTTTATATAGCAAGAACAAAATCTCCCAGGAAGTCCCTGCAACATGAGGAACTGTGCTCCTTGGAGTGTTATCTCATCAGGTGAAGATGTGCATCGCATTAGTATCTGTAGCTGAGCTCATCATCTAGAGCCTCTTCATACCCAATAAACAGCAACAGACATGTCCATGATGCAATTCTTGTCATCACAAGGAACCTGTCTAAAGTAGTTGGTGTGCACTGTTATCCAGTGACATAAAGCGATATCATTTGTCCACATGAATGCACCAAGTGCCATTTGAGATGCTGTGGTGCATTTGACAACACCTGCAGAGGGCTGGTAGGTATGGTGTAGGACCAAAAGGAAACCTGTAACCTTTTGGAACTGTAGCTGGAGACAGGCACCTTAGGTGGCACTAGGTGCCTGTGTTAGGGAACTAACAGGACTGATCAGGACTGCCTGCATCAACAAGGTCCAAGGTGCTCTTGGGTATCAGCTTAGGAGATCATGCTTGACCTCTGACACTGCTCACAGAGCAACTGGACATCTCATGGGTGCAGTGTCATGTCATCCAGCCCTGTGTAGATCTCCTGGGTACCCTGGAGCACAAACATGCACAGTTATATTTGTTCAACAAAATCAGGTTCTGGAGCTGACTGGTAGGTGAGTGCAGTACTAGTGCATATGTGGACAGCTAAACTTCTGCCAATGAATCTGGAGGTGAATTCCACTTCAAAAGTTAGGTACCTCTAAATTCCAATCTTTGTCACAGGCTATTATTTAGGGTCAGGTACTATTGACATCCTCACACTGATCTTGCTTCAGAAGGTGCCTGTTTGCTAGTAGAGCTCAGTGCAATGTAGCAGTGCTGACATATCCATTCCACTGGAGAGATGCCTGCAGTCATTCTTGGGTGGTGACTCACTGAAAAACTCCCACAGTCGAGACTATTTGTCCGTTCTAAATTAAACGTCTTACAGTAAGAAAAGAAATCTTCCCTTAGGATCTGCTGGAGGCTCTTACATGGAAAGGTATGTATGACTAGTTAGCTTCATACCTGGGAAGTGCTCTCAGTGAAGACAGAGGGACTATTTGTAGCCCTGGTTGAGCAGGAGCATGGGACAGATGACCCTCAGAGGTCCTTTCCAACCTCAGCTGTCCTGTGATTCTGGGATCCAGTCGTTACACAGAACTGGACTCTGCCAGCCTGCAGTAGGGTCAGTATAGCTGAGGTTTAAAGTTGGGTACCCACATGAATAGTTTCTGAATCAGGATTCATAAAAGCCCAAATGGAACATAAGGCTTCCATGAACTGGTATAGAAGGAGCAAGACTGTGCTGGCTTCCACTTGCATTCTGAGATCCTGCTGATTTCACAGAGACTATCTACAGAGCAGTTAGTAATGCAAATGCTTCTTTGGATCTGGATCTGAGATCAGAAAAGATGACAGCTGGAGCCTACCTATCTCTTGCTAATACTGTTTTTATCCATCACTACTAAATTAGTTTCTACATTAAAGCTGTTTTTACATTTTTTTTCCTCTAAGATTTTAGCGGTTTATTACAAAATCTTGCTCTTTGGGGATAATCCAGTCATTAAAATTAGGTTTAAAACTGAGATTTAGCACAGAGCTTAGTCCAAAATCCATGTCTGACTATTGTGTGGTATTTTAAAAGGTTTCTTCTGAAGTGCATGGGACTTGCTGTGCTAAAAAAGCCAGGACACTGAGTGTAGAAGCCTAGAAGATAAGGGAGCTAATATGTATGTCTCAAACACTGATAGCTGAATGGCTGTGGGCCCAACCAAGGATTGTCAGTAATAACAAACAGGGGTTGTAGGTAATACCACACTGCGAGAAAGAGCAGGATGTGGCTGGAGATACGGCAGCACTTTCTGGGACAAAAGTCCTTGATCTGGCTCCTGGAGATAAGCACAACACAGTACAGCACAAGTGCAGGAATGAGGTTGGGAAGTGGACGTGGACTGTAGGGGGGGATGGGGACCACCAAAGATCCCAAAGCCCGCCAACCCATTTCCAGACAGGTCTGGAAGAACAGACTGCAGATGGTACCTGTTTTGCATAGAAAGCAAAAAACTTATTTCCAAGGTAGGGAAAACTTGTCTATGCAAAGATATCCCCCAGAAAGCCCAGTGCACTTTCTTCATGTGTGTGCCCCAAGACCATGATATCCCAGGTGGACTGTGATGGAGCCACAGGTGGTGATCTCTTTTTCTGTCTTTCTTCTCTTTCTCTCTTCCCCTTTTTAATCCATCTCTTTCTCCCTCCCCCTCTCTCTCTTCCCTTTCACCCTACCCTGATATCCAAAATCCACTGCTGTGTGCTTAGGTAGGAGGTCACAGACTAACATATTCATGCCAAGTGTGTAATTTACTAATGGAAGTTTCTAAGCTTTTGTGGATCCTCTGAGTTTTGCTGTTCCTTTTGACCACAAGAATCTATGAATCTTGCATGCCCCCTTCCCCTTAGAAGTGGGATGTCACAGTGAGCTAATGGATCACTGCTCTGAGCCAGGATAGCAGCCCTAGGACAATTTTTGACCAGCCCACTGAGATCCTTTGATGACAGTTATAGCTTATAAAAATGTGATTTGTATGTGGCTCTGTAGTCTGTTTGTCACTTTGACCTGCACACAGCAGACAGAAAAGACCAATATCATCTGCATTTGATTCACAGCAGGTTTCATGGGGTCTAACACTGGTCTGAAACCCTGGAAGTAAGGTGTGGGTTAGTGGAGAGACTCCAATGAAACAGACACTGCAGATACAGAAGTAATAAAACAAGTTAATAAATTAATTCTGACTCTTCAGACAAACCTTTCAAATTAACAGATACCAGTATTAGTATACCAATAAACAGTGACTTCTTAAAGAAAAAGGGTGTGGAAAACAAAACTAATGCAATTGGAATATTTACACAGTTTCACCTGCTAAGTTTTTCATGCTAACTTTTATAACGTTAATAATAAAATCTGTAGCCAAAATCCGTGTTTAACCAAGTCATGACACACTGCAGCTGATGTGGGATGCTGCAAACCTGCAGTATCAGTTGGTTTGGATGAAACACCCCTGCGTGAACAGTGAAACTGTCTGCCTGGGGAGCCTCCTTCATTGGGGAATTTTCACAAATAGGTCAGAGAAAGATGAGCTGGGAGGCTTCTTATGCAGGATTGCTTCTACTTCAGTGTTGAGTCTCCTGGGTTCCTGAAGGCTCCCTGGGAAAGTCACTCTCTGCAGTCTGCAAGAGTTTTTGAACTGTGTTATTTCTTTCAATTGGGGTATTTGGCAGTGGTGGAGCCCCCAGACTGGTAACCCAGTGAAGGCCAACACGGTTTCTACATCCTGTCACAGTCTTGATATTTAATGAATAATAATTGAATTAAACATCGAAGTTCTTTCATTTTACTGTCATTAGACTTGAAGATTTACAGTAGCATGCTGCTTTCATAATTTTTTCCAGTCGCTGCTAGTTTTAATACCTCAGTATACTTTTCCAATTCTCCTTTTTTTCAACACTTTCTTCTTCATGTTATACTTCTGTAATCATAATACCATACTGATGATATTGGTTTTGATTATTCAAATTAGGATATGAGCATGCAACATCCAGGGGAGCTGTGAGCAAGAGAACAAATATGAGCAGACCCGTTGAATTCAGCAGGGCTCTTTCACATTAAGCACCCTGGAAACTGTTAGGAATCTCATGCAGAGCCTGAAAACACTTTCACCTCGTGGTCTGAGCTTTGCCTAAGGATTTTACAGACACAGTGGATTCAGGGGACCTGCCTGGACATGGGGATCTCCAGGCAAGTGCTGGGCAGTACCAGTGGGCTCTCGTGAAGAGGAGAAACTGAGGAAGGAGTGTAATCCTCTTGTCAGACAGGGGGGTTTACTTTTAAGTACAAACATACAAAATCCATTTTGTCTGAGCTTTGAAGATTTAGGTGCTTATGGCAAGGGGGTTGCAACAAGGTGATCTTTAAGGTCCCTTCCAAGTCATTCTGTGATTCATTATGATTCGTTTTATGATTCTGTGATTTGATGACAAGAGGCTGTGACTTTTTCTGCAAGCTGTGTACCCTTTCCCTGGTGCCCCGGATTGATACAAATTAAGGGAAACGCTCTGGAAGGAACGTCTCCTCCCAAGAAGGCAGGTTACAGCCACTCCTCCCCCACAGGTTTGGGAAGAAATTCCTCGGAGGAAAGTGAAAAGAAAAAGTTATTTATTTAACAAGTAGAGTGCACGCAGGCACATAAAAAGAATAATGCTAAATAATAAAACTTCTCGCTGTGGAGAGAACCTGGTAAAATTCAAAGTCCTTTGTAGGCGTGGCTCTGCTCGCTCCCCAGAGCTGGGGTTCAGTGTGGCCCCTCCGGGCCGCGGTGTAGGGCCTCCCGGTGATGTTCTGATGTTCTGGTGTTCTGAGCACTTCCAGAGGACTTCTTGCCTCAGCTAGCACACCAGCAAAAAAGTAAAGAATTTTAACTCTTCGTCTCTCTCCTGAGAAAAGGAACCGAGAGCTGGGAAAAGCACGAAGAGTTCTTTTCTCTGCTCTGCCGCAGCGATGAGAGAACGCAGGTGAGTGTATGTGTCCTTGAACACAAAACTGCTCGGCTCTTCCCCCCCGCCCCATTCTCTCGGACCCAGCTCAAAGACACAGAAATGCACAGGATTAATGACTGGCATAGAGCAGGCTATAGGGGATACAGCATCATGAAGTCACCCCAAGACGCTTCTTTTTTCCACTTCTGCTTTCTCTTTTACCTTGTTATGCTGGTGATGTTTTTTCAAGTTGCAGCCGCTGCATTTCTGTTTCCTTTGATCTCTTTGTTGCTTACATATGCATGTTTACAGAAGAATAGCAAGTAAAACCGTTTTGCTTTTTGTATGTGCTTCTCTTTTGGCTGATGGCCTGTGCTATTATTGGGCTGGCAGTGGCTATTGTTTCAGCTATCTCTTCATATAGAAGAGTCTAGTTTTTTTTTTTTTCCCTCACAATTCCTAGAAGATCATGAAAATGTTTCCACAGACTTTTAATCTAACACGTAATACCAAGGGTAAAAGAATCAATATTGGCTGTTTTAATGAAATATAAAACAATATAAAATGTATTACATTTTTTCTTTTGTAAATTCTTTACTGGATTACAGCTCTTATGGAAGTTAATTTACCTAATAGGCCTATTACACTGTATAAATTCTAAATCTTATTTAAGTAGTATAATAAAATATAATAATAATGATAATACCTTGGGATTTGCAATGAAACCCCTTCTATTTGTTCAGTTTAAGAAGTGATCACAACTCTTTGATTTATTGTTGACATTTATAGCTCTTTGTGAATTTTTGCGGAGGGAAGGATGGTTATTCCTGCTTTTCTGATACTACAAAATGCAAAAATTTCTCAAGGTTTTTAGAGGTTCCGCTTGATTTTTTACATAATTCCTATGGATGGAATGTAAGAATGAATATTTTGTTTCAGTTCATTATTCCTTGGGACTCTCAGTTTGCTCTGATTGACATTGCTGGAATTTCCAAAGTTTGAATTACTGAGTAAAGAGAAATATGCATGGTGCTGAAGGGATGATGGATTTTGCTCTGACTCATTTAAAACAATTTTCTTTGCCCTGAAATCTTAGATGGATTAAAAATGGTGATCTAGCTAATTCTCCTCAGGAACTGAAATCAGTGAGTTGTCCTGATTTACGCCTGTGAAAGAGCTTCCTTAAGCCCTTGCAATGAGCAAGAGGAAAGTCCCACCATCCAGGATCAGTACAAAAGCAGACTGCAGTAGCAAGGGAATTTGTCAATATGTCGCTCCAGAGACCTTTTGGAAGTCTCCCCAAGTACATTAATTTTAATCTATTAAAATTCTGGGATAGAGGATTATATTGAAAGTTATCTAGAGAGAAAGTCACTGTCCCTCCAGTCTAATCACAGAAATCACTGACTGCAGAGGGAGGATCCAATAGTCAGTGATAGCAATAAGCTTTGGGCTATGTCAGGACTGGTTCTTCCTCTCTTAGTATTGGTTATTTGATAGTCATTGTCACCTTCAACCAGGACACCCTGCCTCACTTTGTCATCTTTGATCCCAACCCCTGTTCAAGAATGGGTTTGACCTTCTTGTTCATTTATTTAAGAAACACAGTGAGTAACAATCCATTCTGTCAATAACACATGCTGTATAGCCGGCACTCATTCTGGTTTGCCTCTTGTACCTTGTGTGGTCACATTTTCACTGTTGCCTTGTTGGTTACCTTTATTTTATTGTGGGCATAAATCAACTTTAACTGGTTTAGCTTCTTAGCTGTGTGCTGTTCAGATCTTGCCCAGTAATGTGTCTGTCACCCAAAATGGACCATATATGCCCTGCTGACATGTGCGCCCTGCAGCTGTCAGCTGACAGCTAGAACAGAGCTTTCCTGACTTTGCATTTCATCAATACACAACTTCACAGTTTTAGACTTGTCTCTACTACTGCAATGCAAATGGGTCACTTCAGGCTGAAAAGAGTTCATACTGACGTTTTAGTCAACGGAGAAATTCTCATTGACTTTACTTTTGTGAGGTCAGTGTATAAGCAGAGGGTTGACCCTCAGCAGGCTTTGGTGGATTTGCGTTTGATATTTTTGTTCCTACTGAGATCTTCTACCTTTTCCTCATCAGGATAGCATGACTGATTTTCTTGCTCTTGACTTATCATGTGGTGTTTTCTGTCTTGTGTTGCCTCCTGTCCCCATGGACTTAAGAAAAGGAGAGAGCTGGAGGCTGCTGCTTCTGTTTTCTTCTTTCTGGACGCCATTTTCCCCAGTACAGTGAGAAACTGGAAGAGACCTTTGATATGTCAGTTTTTTGCTGCTTGGATGTTTGTCTGCTGCTGGAAAAGATTATTGAAGGCAAAGCATACTTGAACTGTGTACAGCACTGTCTGTGGGCTGTGCATGTGAAAACAGAACAGCTCAGCTGGGCATGGCAAAACGCAATCTGCCATCAGGTGGGGTGTATTCTGGAGTCTTGGGAAGGTGAAGATCTGTCCCCAGGGGACCTCGGGAGGTTGTGTCTGCATCGTGGCATGGTAGTGGGACAGCAGGTCCTGGCTTAGTGCCTGTCTGGATGGTCTGGGTGGCCTAGACCCGAGTACCAATGACAGGCTGCAATGTGAGCCGCTGGGATGGGTCTTGGGGTCTTGAGGTCTTGTCTCTGAGGGATTCACAACCCAGCTCCATTTCACCCACCAGGGAGCTGGATGATGTCAGATGATTTGTGTGAGCTAAAAAATGGGTGTCAGCTTACTGCATGGCCAGTGGTTAAGTTTTCACATGTCCCTGCAGGGAAAGAGCTATTAAGCAGATGAAAGGGGACTCTTTAATGGGATGTCTGTGTGTCCATCCACATTGCTTCTCTTTGGTTTCATTGGCAAACTGCTTTCTCTCCAGTGCTGGTTCTATTTCTCCATTTATAATTTTATGCTTGTCTCAATATATATTGGTCTTTCAGAATTAACACCTCATTTTGCTTTCAAAATGCAGTTGGAGGCCTGAGGGACAGTTGCAGTGTGCTTGTAAAGCTCTGGAGGAGAAGCAGTCCAGAGCTAAGGAAACGGTTGCCGCAGAGAGCCCTCAAGTCCTTGTGGGGATAGAAACTGCTCCATCTCACTGGAACTACCAAGAGAGAATTACTGTGCTCCTGCTTCAGTGAAAAGCTGGCACACTTTAGTATTTCTTTGTACATCAAGTCAGAAGAGGTCCTGTTTGGTCTGTATTTTTAACTGCTGGAGTAGAAATAGGCTTCCCTCTGGTTTAGGAGGATCCACAGCAGGATAGATGCCCCACTCTCCCAGGCAAAGAGCCCACAAATGGCCTTTCCTCCTTGAGCCACTCTATCAGGGTCGAGAGCAGGCAAACGTTTACACACTTGGTTAGCATAAATCTTCAAAAAGCTCCTTTTGTTCAGCCTGCTGTTTAGTTTTGTTAGTCCCAGACTTGGCTAACTGCAGTAATGCATTATCGATCTTCCCCATACATGCAGTTAGAATTTATTTTTGCAACTATGACCTTGCTGACTTGTCCATTTGTAGTGTCACACATGACAAGGATTTTGAAGGACAGCAACAGCCCAGCTAGGAACACATAGGAGCTGCATTTGCAGCAGTACAGCTGACATAGCAGTAGTGACACAGCCAAGATTAAATCACCACTCCAGGAATACTTGGCAGCACAAGCCCAGATTGGAAGTACTCAACAAGTCTGCTGACATCATAGGTATCTTTTTGTTGTCCTAAAAACTCCAGAACGATGTGCGAATCTCATGTCATAAAATGTGACGTTCTTCAAAGTGTTGTCCTGTGATTCATTTGTTTTGGGTGTGGTAACATCTCTCTCAGCGTACTACACACTCATTAATCTTCTCCCAGCAGAGAATTTCCATCTTCTTTGTAATTATTCGGGGATGGAAAAAAAAATTCCAGTTATGTCATTTAGTAGGACAACTATTAGGGAAGATTGAGACCACAGGGTTTTGGCACTGTGTGATCTGAAGGCTATCAGTGTCAGTGAGTTCATTGACTTATTTGTGCAACAAATTCAACCTTCTATCCTATTTAGTTTTAGACGTGGTATCACTAGTAATTAGACTTCCAGGATTATTACAAAAGTGACTTTCAGAAGTGTGTCCTTCTGAGACAGGTTAAAGTTGCATGACATAAAAAATGCAAGGGCTGCTACCCTCTTCTGCATTGGATGTGATCAGTCTTTACATGCCTGACTCTGTGAAAGCTGAGTGTTACTTTCTGACACGTTGGTTAGTCTTGGAGTCTTCTAATGGAGCAAGGCACTGGGAGAGACCTCCCATACGGATCCATGTGCTCCACTGTGGGACTCAGCCTGATCACAGTGACCATAACACTGCTTCCTCTGCGTAACCCAAGTGAACTTCTGAGCATTTATAGTTAGTTTTCATCATTTGAAAATCCATTCCCAGCATTTAGAAGCACATTTGATGGCGAGTAGTATGGGTGGAGATTAGGTCTTCTGTTGCAAGGAAACTCTGATTTTCCTTTCTGAACTGGAAGGGAAAAAACTACTCTTTCCAAGTGAAATTCCAGGAAAGCAGATAAATGAGATAAAATGTCTGGTCTGAATTTAAGTATTTTGTAACTTTTGTAACTGAATTTTGTTCAAAAGTCCATTTCAGGAGAAAGAAAATAAAACCTGCCATTCCAAAAGGACCAAATAGAATACATGGACTTCACAATGTGTTGATCAATTTCTTTCTAGGGCAAATGCTATCAGAATAAACAGATTTTTGAAAATGCATAAATTATGACAAACCCAGATTTTTTGGCTCCCAAAATACTTTAATGAGTTCTTCTTGAGCAGCTACTACTGTAAGTGTACCCTTGGGCTCAATATCCTGTCAGACCTTCTGGAGAGTGCTTGCCAAATATACCTGTAGAGCCTAATCCTGAAGTCAAAGCAAGAAAACAGTAGCAGACTTATATCACACTGGGATACTTTGGAAAAACTGTTTACTTTTAAAGGAGGGTTTAAAGCTGTTTTCAGCTGCTCTGAAGGCTGGATCCTCCTTTTCAATTTTTATTTTTTTGTGACTGTCATCCTCCGGTTCCCTCTTGTAACTTCCTGAACCAACTTATATGGCTGCAGTGGAGTATGGATTCTATAGCAATTTCATTTTTACTGAAGAACGGAGATGGAAAATTTAAGTAAGAGAATGAATAATTCCATTTCTAATCGAGTATCCTGTGTCTATTATTTTGGTGTTGCATGTGATACATGATGTTCTCTCTGTATAACTTTGTACAGGGATTTTAGTACCAGGTACCTCAAACTGCCTGTCAGGAGCCAGTATGAGCCTGAGAGACAGGAAAATGGGGTTTAAGTCAGCTAGATGAACATGGTCAGGATTCTGTCAGGATATGGTGTTTTGGGTAGGTTGAAGCTGAGAGGTGGAAGCGTGCAACTTGACTGCTTCTTTTTGTGAAAAGAGTGAATTTCTACTGCTTCAAGTATGAACATAGCCTTAGGAGTATGTAAAATTCAAGAGTATAGGTCCTGAAATCCCACGAGTTTTGTATTTTAGTGTCAGACTTTTCCTAATTTTCTTAATGTTTGTGCATGTGTGTGTATGTGAACTACAAGTAAAATGTCAGCAGCAGCAAGCCCAGATTTCAACTTTGTTGATCAATTTAGAAAATGATTATTTATTTTATAGCACCTGAAAATAAATTAGGTTCTCAAAAGGAAATTGTATGGAAAAGGAGATTACAGTGCAATGAAGGATTTGACAGTTCAACGAGAAGAGAGTGTGGGGAAGATTATGGGTTATGGAAATTGGAATATGTGGTTACTGAAGCTAGTGTGGGTGGCTAGAAATAATTTTGCATGTGAAGTGTATGTACATCCCTTTTCTGGAAAGCATGTGAAAAAAATGAATTTTTATTTTAAGGATAAAGGCTTCTCTTAGAAATGGTATTTGAGATCTGTAGATGAACAAGAACTCAGAATCATTTACTGAGGAACAGATTTTTTGGAAAAAGTGAAGCAAAATGCACTCCTCATGATTGGTCATCTTTGTCTGACTCTGGAGCTTTTGTGTCTTGCAGTGACTTTTCTCCTTTTCTTTATTGGACAAATTTGTGAGTTGCTGAAACCAGTTGGAATATTCCTTTGGAAATACTGCTTGAAAAGAAATCACTTCAGTTTTTAAAAATAAAAACTGATGAGAAAAATCCCTGGTTTTATTGAAACAAACAAATAAACAAACAAACCCATGTAAAGGCCAAATAAGTATTTCTGTTTGGTTCATGAGAACTGTAGGTCCAAATGCTTTTGTCTGTGAATGGGGTTGAGAGCCAAAGATTTCCTTTGCTTCAGTGGATGAAACCTGAATCTTTTTGTGCAAAACAAACAAAAAAATCTTTCTCTGGACTATTTTTGACAGTACAAATATTTGGATTTCCTAATGATGCAAATTCTTATGTATTCTCTACAGAAATGGGTGAACATGGCCACATAAACAGATAACCTAGCAACAACTGTGAGTTCAGAGTTTGCCTGACAAAAATAATTAATTGCTAATCAGACAAATTCCTGTACTTTACTGAAATATTTGCCTTGGATGCCATAAAGACCATAAAACATGGTGCAAAAACTCTCAGGTGCTTCTTTTTCATTTTGGACATGTTGAGATGCTTTGGAATTTCAGTGGGCTGAAGTAAAGGAGAGCTTTATGTGCAGATCTCTTAGGTATCTCTGGTCTGCCTAAGCCAGACAATATTAATTGTATGGGAGGAAATTGAGATTCTTTGTCCATTTACAGATCATCCATCATTTTCAGAATTAAGCATCCAAGCAGTTCTCACATGAAAGTTAAGGAAGGGAAGGAGAGTCAGCATAATAGTATGTGATTACAAGACAGTGAAAGGTGCTGGGGCTCACTGCTTAGTTACCAGAGGTTTATCTGCCTGCCTGGTACGGAGATGTCTGCCATCCGCAGTGCTGAGACAGATGGCCTGGCAGTCTGCTGGGAGTGCAGTGCCATTCCCATGGGAATGGTGGATTGGTGGAGCTCACTAATGCAAAGAGCAGGGCTGTATGTGCCTGGGGATGGGGTTTGCAAGTTTGAGTCAGTCTGGGCAGTGGGTTAGCTGTATGTGCCCCATGCAGAGGTGGAGCTCATGAGCCCTGGAAGTGCTGCTGTGGCTCTCCCTGTGTGCACTCCAGTGCATCCAGAGGATGAGGCAGGACCAGGTGCAGGCTCACCAGCACCACATGAAGTAGGAAGGCAGAGCTGTGGGGCTGAGGTGCAGGGACAGCCAGGCTATCTCAGCGTGGAGAGGTGCACTTCACTTATCGGGTGCCAGGTAAGTCTCTGCTCTGGCTGAGGGGTAGGTCCAAGGTTGAGATCACCTCCACACCCTTGAGGCAGTGCCTGTGATTTAGCTGCCCTGGAAGAAGAAAAATTTTACTTTTATGACTATTATACCTCAACACATGTATAGCTGAAAAGTTGAAGCTTCTGTTTCAGATGTTTGCACTTCACTTGATTAATTATATGGCTTTGTAATGACTGATTAAGCAACAGAGCCATTTAGCACATCTGGCCAGACTAAGACAGTTGCTGAGGTGCAGCTCTTAGCCATGTCCCCAGTGCAGCTGTTCCTTGTTTGAAGGTGCGAGGGCCACATTTCCTTTTAGGAGACTTTCAGCACTTTGGGACCATCCTTCACCTGTGTGCTCTGGGTGCGTAGAGCAGCCAACCTGCTCTAGGAGTGGAGGTGGAGGTCAAAGTGTCTTTTCAGGGTCCTCTGTTTAGAGTTCTCCTCCCTGACAGTGTGAGCTCCACATTGCCCCTTACAACCAGGCTCATGCCCATTAAATTTTGGTGGCAAACAGTGTCCTTGCTATCACTTAATAAATGTTGTTTTGAGGATACGATAGGTGCAGGGAATCTGCACACTGACTCCAAGACTGTGTGCTCTGTGTTGCACTGTGGGAAAGAGCAATGCTAAAATGAAACCAAATCAGAACCTTTCTTGTCATTGTCATTCCCAGTGAAGAGCTTTTTGTTACTCCTTGATGCATGTTCCTGACAATGTTTTAACATTGTATGATCCAACTCCGTTTGGCTGGATTTGAAAAGCGCACATTGGTGCTGCAGGTAATGGGGTGTAAATCTTAGATGGTGATGATCTCTGTATTACAGAGCTAGTTCAGGCTCTGAAAAGAACTAGTGACCCATTTTCTAGCTTTTTAATCTCTATCATAACTAGCTGGCTGTTGGGGGGAAAAGATTTTGAACTCCAGAAAAAAGTGCGTTACACTAGACATGAAGGATCTTGAACACTGCTGAAACCTCCCAGTAACTGTAAAAGGCACTACTGCTCCTCATTTTGGCTACAACTGAGGTATCTGAATAAATAAAATACTGAACAGCAGTTATTAAAAGTAATAAGAATCGCAGCTGCTGTCATTCAAGAGCTGTGTGGTTCCTGAAAGTTACAGCTCCCCAACACCACCTCATCTGGAGGTTCACAGCTCAGGGTGAATCCTTCTAGCCCATTGCAATGTGCAAAACACAGATTTCTACAGCCAGCTGCTGGAAGGACCAGAAATGTGCACCCACATCTGGGACAGGTAAGGCCTCTCTTCAGGAGCCTGGGAACTGCCTTTCTTCCTGACTGATGCTATAACCACCAGGATATCCAGTCTCTTAAAACACCTTGATGGATGCAAGGGGACTAAATTAAATATTCCAATTTTTCAGGCATAGACAGGTGAAATTATTTCTGCAGACAATGTAGAACTAACAGGGGCAGGTAAAATGTCCTGAGTTCTTGAACTTTTATGCTGTGCTTTATCCTTCCTATGACAAACCCATCCTTTTTAATCCAAACAAGAAGAAATCTTATAAGCAGGTGGCCATGAACCTCATGTCTGTGTTGGAACAAGCTGTGCCTATTCATAGTAAGCTATAGTTTTATAATTGACTTGGATCTGGTATTACTGGCATTTGACATGACCACATAGCAATACTGGGTGCCAGTCCCTCTTCTGATTTGCTTTTGCAGCACATATTCCAGCTTCACTCTGGTTAGCTCAGGCCCAGTTTGTGGCAGTTTCCAGTCCTGTAGTCCTGTTAAGGTATTATAACATCACTGCAACAAACAGCTTCTCACTGGCACTTAGCAGCGGAGCACATGCCAGAGATTCATGTGAATCATGAGGAAATGGTTCCCACTACTGAGTACATTAAGTTAAAGGAGAAAGCCATTTCCATAGTAACCACATATGGTAGGTCAGATGGTGACTTTCCAGATTTACCACCAGTGGTTTTGATCCTGAATTATTTATACAATGAATTTAGCTTCTTCGGTCTTCTTGGCATGTTGCCTGTGAACCTCCACGTTAACATGTGGGAGAAAATGGAAGTGTTATATGTAGTGCCAGAAAGGCTTAGTCTTGATGTTTTTATTCACAGATGAAACATAACTAGTCTCATGGCAAGTATCAAGGCAAATAATAGTGGTAACTCTTGGGCTATCTAATCTACTTTTTACTCGGGACTCTGTAATACATACTGATTTGAACATGCTATAGGTGGAGCTGGTAGCAGTTGTATGCCCATATTGCTAAACAGTTTTCCACTCTAAGGCCTGCTTTTCTTACTTGAAACTCCTTGAAACTTAAAACTCTTTGGCTGAAATTCATCAGTTCTTCTGTCTCTGCGGACTGTGATTTTTGGAAGGAAATTTCATTCAGTTGCAGTCTAAATTTGGGGGTTAAATATTGCTTTGTTCATGTCAAAGTTTTTATAAAACTGTTTTCCTGAAACTTGGCTGCTTCTAGTATTGGGAACAAGCACGCAAAAGCACAGTAAAGTCATTTTAAGATCATCATTTGTCTTAATTTGTTCTCAGAAATTATAGCCAAATTCGATGAAACTGTAATTTTTTTCTTAATTTAATTATTTGCTGCTTTACCAGCCCTCTGAGGTTGTTATGGTAGCCCAGCCTTTCAGCTTTTACTAGTAGCAGACCTGGAGTAATGAGGGATATATATTTTATAAACTTGTGGACACCCCTTGTAGAACCTGGTGTAAAATAGTCCTGAAACCTCTAATGATGGTAATTATTTCCAAAACTCACTGTAGTAGACAGCCCTGCATGGAAGAGTTTCCTGCATGGAAGAGTTTCCTGCTAATGCGGCTGAAGTCCCAGCCTAGCTAAGGTATTTCTACAGCTCCCCAGCCTGGCATTTTGGTTTTTGCTAGCTGGGAGGTGGTGTTTTGGTCAGTAAAGGGGTAGCTGAGAGCAGTTCAAGGTGTGTAGCCCATCATCAGCACCCTGGGCTGAGAGTTCCTTTGGCAGAATTTGGCACTGTTAAGCACGAATATCCTTTATACCTTGCCAATTCAGATACCACCCCTGGGCCATAAGGACTCATTGAACAGCTCCAGAATGACAGCTGTCTCGTTTGCCCAGGAGGTTTTTCCAGGGGCACTCCCAGCCAGACTCCTGTACACGGGGAAGTGGAGATAAGTCGTTCCCTCAAGGAGCAGAGGCTGCTGAGCTTTTCTCGATCACTCAGCACCATAGGAAAAAGCAGTGCTACCGTGGAGATCCCACAGACATGGGCAGTGGCAGAGGTTGAGGGATGGACCAGTTTCTGCCAGACAGCAAAACCTGGGCTGGGGAAGTCCTGACAAGGAAGATCACAGGATGAGAATGCAAAGTTGTCCCAACCACTGTGAACCTGGTGTATGTCAGTTGTGGGCAGGAGGTAAGCAAGAAGACAGCCACTGTGGAATAGGTGTGCTGGGACCCAGTTGTGGGGAACTATCACAAAAGCAAACAGATGCTGAGAAATCAGAGATGAACATCATGTAATTGTGCCTCTCTCTTTAACTGAGGCTCACAACAGTGTTTGGAGCCAATAACATGTGCAGTTACCAGTGAGGTCCATATGCTGCCTTCTACCCCTTACCATGGAGCTGAACGAATCGGGGCCACATGACAAGGTTTTAATGAGCAGAATTAGCTTAAAATACAAATTAGATGATCTTTAAGGTCTCTTCCTACCCAATCCATTCTATGTATCTGAAGAGCGGTGTGCTCTGGTTTGGAGCACGTAAGAATTGTTCTCCAGAGCTGCTGAACTGCTGATGAAAATGTGTCACTGAATTCTTCTGTGTTTTAGCTTCTCTCTTCAGTGATGGAGAGAGAGTAGGTGATTCAGAATGGGTTGAGACTGGCTGGCCATATTCCTAATGCAGGTATCTGAGGCTGGGTGGGCCTAATGCAGACTGACAGTTGTCTTTCAGATACCAGTTCTGTTGCACAATCTCATATGTTGGGTTACTCTATTTGGCTATTTTCTCTTATAGCCACCACTCCTTTTCAAAATCATCTTCACCAAACTCAGGGTCCAGATGAGTTATTCAGTGGGTGAGAGATACAAACCGGAATAATTTGGACTGGGTGAAACATCTAGACTTCACCTGGCCCAGTCTCTTCTTTCAAGCAGAGTTGGCTTTGAAATCAGAGCATGTTGCTCAGGGCCTTGTTCAACCAAATCTTGAATATCTCCAGTGCTGGATATTCCCCACCCTCTCCGGATAATTTCTCCACTGGTGAACTTTACAGTGAAACACTTTTTCCTTATGTCTCTTTAGAATTTCTCTTGTTCTGGCTTGTGTCTGTTGCCTTGTGTCTCTTCACTGTCCACCTCTGTGGAGAGATGGACTTCACCTTTTGTTCATTTGATAGTTGTGGACAGCAGTAACATTTTCCCTGAGCTGCTGCTTCTGGCTGAACAAGGCTGTCTCACTCAGTTTCTCCTCTTGTGAGGAGAGGGTAGTGTGCTGTAGGCCCCAGCCATCTTGGTGACCCACTGTGGGACTTCATCTGGTCTGTCAGTGTCTGCATCCTGTTTGGAAGCCCAAAGCTGGCCACTGTTTTCTAGGTGTGGCCACACCAGTGCTGAAGAGAGGGGAAGGATCTCTCCCTTAACCTGCAGGCTTCAGCCTTGCAGCAGCTCTGAGTGAAGTGGGGAAGGGTGCACTGCTGACTCAGTTCACTAGGTGTTCACCAGGACCCTGTGTCCTTTTCTCCAGAGCTGCTTCCAAGCCAGCTGCCCCCCAATCTGTAGAGCTGTGTAGGGCTGCTCCATCCCAGCACACCTGACTGGTGGAAGAGAAGTGGAATAAATATCCTGGTATGTCCTAGAGGCTGGGAGAAGCAATGCCCCTCAGAGCGTGTAAGGCTACTATTTGGCTTCTATCATCACAGCAGCTTAATCTGCAGGAAGCCTCGGTGTGACCTTGTGTTAAATGGTGAAGCAAAGGTGCAGAAACCCTGCCTGTTGCAGATCGTGAGGCTTGTAATGCAGCACGTCCCATCCAAGTTTTGCAGCCGTCCTCGGGCTTCTTCCTTTTTCCACTAGAGGGACCCAAATGCAAATAAACCTCTAATTTATCAGCTGGAGAAAAGTGTCTGGGGTCAAGTATACCAGCATTGAATGAAAGGCTATTTTCTCCTTGCTAGTATTTGTATTAAGGACTTGATTCACCATTCATTGTGTCCAAGCAGGAAATGCTCAGAGAATTCCAGCTAACACCGGGGATCCAATTCCAGAACCAGTTTTTAGGGCTTGAATATCTCAAATATTAATAGCTACAGTAGCTGCAAGCCAAAGAAAAGCCTTGACCATTACTCAGAGTGTGTCTTTTTCTGGGCAGTGCATATTTCATTTTCCAGGTCCATTTTATCAGTGATGTCTCTGCTGTGGCTCCCTGACACTGCTCCTTTCTGGCAGATGACGGCAGAACATGGTTTCTGATTCAGCTGAGGGAGGGCATGGGAGTCAAAAATCACTGCTCTTCAGTAAGTGTTTGCAACCTACTAGAAACAAAAGCTCAGAGGGATGGGGATATGGATCTTCTTTCCCAGACCTTTGGAAAAAAGGGCAAAGGGAAAAAAAAAGCTGAAGGGAAAAGGACAGTATCTGATGTTTTTTGGTCTCCGAGTGGAAAAAGCATAGGATTAACTCTTCCCCGCCCCCCCC
>VZRR01006552.1:43620-56614 GCA_013398015.1 Oreocharis arfaki | reverse complement strand
GCGGGGGAAAAACAAAAGGAATAACCCCCCCCCCCCCCCCCCCCCCAAACTAGATTGACTAACAAAGGCTGCTTTAACTTCAAAACACTGCTGATTAGTTTCAAGTCAGCTGAATAAATTTTCTTCCTGGAGAACTACATACTAAGGAAGGATGAGACAAAACCTATATTGAAAAGCTGAGTTTCCATTTTTTTTTCCTCGCTTGGAAAGAAAAAAACGCTAAACACGTGAGTGTGGCTTAACTTTATGCACCCGCTCGCTCTACTAAACCCAGCCTTGAATGTCTTCTAACTACACAAGTGTTTAGTAGAGGAACAACATTTTATTACTGCCTGGGCTGCACAACCAGTTTGGCTGCAGAAAGCTGTGACCATTTGTCCTGGTCCTGCAGGACTGCTGAGGGTTTTCCCTTAGTGCATGATCCTGTTTGGAAACAGTTTCACTGGAGGAGGCTAGGAGCAAAACACTCTGGGTTTAATGACCGGCCACCTGAGCAAGCAGGATGGGAGGGGAGCAGACAGCTGGACTTTAAAGCAGTGGCTGTTTGCACTGGTGTTTTGTTGTGTCCCTCTTGATGTGCTTTGCTGAATCACCAGGCTCATATCTGTGCCTTTCTTCTATCACTGGCAGTTTTCCTCCTGCACTCCTCCAGCAAAGGCTTCTCTACCCAGCTACCTACTCCCCTTCTTGTCACCGCTTATCAAGGTTAAATGGGGAAGGTGTCAAAGGTTGCTGGAAATACATCCTCTGGGCAATGTCCTTCCTGTCTGCCATGTCATTAAAACCAAATCTCCTTTCTGTCCCTCTTGGCAGGTCAGAGAAATTATCTCAGGTGGGAACTACAACTGAAGAGGAAGAGGATGCTCTGGTCAGTGATACAGAGGCTGTAAAGGGACAGAGGGAGGGAGGCTCTAGCACATCTACCCTATGGTCAGGAACAGATCCACCATGCCCATTTTCACCTGCCATTTCCTCACCCACCCACTGACAAACTCAGACTGAAAATGCTGGAGCATTCTGAGGGAAGGACGACGGGCAGTGCTTTCACACAGTTCCTGCTCTTCTCTCTGCTGACATTCAGACCCCATCCCTGCATCAGGGAAGGACTGGTGGGCTGGCCGATTTAGTAAACTCTGCATTTAGAGGCAGATTCAATCAACAAAACTGGTGTTTAGGGCTTGTGCAGTTTTTCTAAGTTTCTGGAGCAAAGAAACATATAATATTTTGATGCCAGTAAGATTGCTTTTGCCAAAAGAAAAATGCTGTTAAAAGTGTGATCTCCAGTTATGTGATTAAGCTGGCAAAAATGCCAGGCCACAGTACCTAGACTCACTGCTTCTTCTTTTGTTTTCCTGCACGTCTTTGTATTCCTCTTCTGCCTTATCACTCACTACCTGTCTCACACACTTCTCTCATAATCTGCTGCTGACAGTTTTCTATTAGACATAATTTCCTGACCATCTTGTGTATAACTTAGACATGCTGTAAATTTTGAGATTTATATGGAGTTGTATGAACTGTGCTCTTGAGACACTTGAAAGAAAAACACTGAAATGAACAAACTTGGCAGAAGAAGTACAGTTGGAGAGCTGTGAGGTCAATCCATAAGAGGTAGTTAAAGCAAGTCAGTGTGAGTTGGTTAAGATGAAACAGGCCCTCAGCTTTGTCACTGCTTGGGACTGAGCCATCAGTGACTGTAAGTGCTGTGATGTGGATTTGGGTGGATACTTGATAAGAAAGCTCCCTGATTTGCGGCATATTCTTGCTTGAAACTCACCAGTGTCTGGAAGCCAGGCGAGCTTGGAGAATCTTTAGCAGCCAGGGCTTTGCAAAAAACTGGCAGAGGTAAAATACCTTCAAGCAACAAGAGTGAACTCTTCTTTTGAGTCATGCCTGTCTTAAAACTGGTTCTTGTCTCTGTTAATTTTTCTTTTTCCCTTTTTCCTTTTATTTTTCGTTTTCTTTCTTTTTTTCTGAAAGTGTGCTGGTTTGCAGAAGAATTTGAACTTAGCAGTCAGATGTACAGACAGATTGATTCTTCACCAGTGAGAACAAGCAAGTCATAAGTAGTTCTAGGATGGGGCTCATAATCCTAACAACCCCCCAGATCTGCAGAGCCTCTTGGCATTGGTACAAATTGGTACTTTCACAGTCCTAGCTAGTGTGCTAGGTCTGGTCTTGCTTGATTTTACAGCAAAACACTTCCCTTGCAGTGGGACTGTCTAGCTCCTGTCCTCACTGGTAGGTCCCTGCTACCAGATTTGCTGACCTAGGCAAGAGAGAGGGCGGAAGAACTGATGGTGCTGGTGACTGTCTCTGTCTGCAGAGTCTTTTTGGATGCTGCAAACAGCAGTCTCCAAAAGAAAAGAGTTAAAAAATGTCCATTTTAAAAGAAGAAAAGTTGTTAAAATCAAGGTCTTGGCAAGAGCCATGGCCATGCCGAAGCCTTGGTTTCACAAAGATGAACTTGTGCTTGTGCACATCTATGTGCATCTCTGTCCTTGCTGGGTCAGCAGAAACTCGGGGGGGATTGTGAAAAGAGTCTGCACCTAATTAGTTGATCAGCCATCACAGATCCTTGCTAAAACAGTTTTCAGACTTGCAAGAAAGACAGTATGAAGAACTCACTTGTTGTGTCGTATGGGTCAGTTCTTATACATGAAAGTGTAGTTGGAGGCTGACACAGGCACTGGGTGTATGAGGTGAAAGCTGAAGTTGTAGAGTGTAGTGTAATTTGACAAGGCAGGTCTCTTTCTGACTTTGCTGGGGCCTACCCTCTACCCTGGACATAATATCTGAGGCACATTTTTAGCCTTCTGTAGCGTCTCAGAAGTGGAGCTGAAAATATTTATCACTGATCCATTCAAAGGTTTCTGCTGAAAGAAGAGTGTATTGAGATATTTAAAGACTTGGAAGGCTTGAGATGTGTTCTTCCTACTTAGGTCCATGTCATGGGTTAAATCTTTGGAGCAGTTTTCATGGTGAAATAGTCATGCTGCTTTTTCATTTGCAGGCTGCAGTGAGAAGTTTTCTAAGATTTTTGGGATAATTTGCCTTTGTCTCAAAATGTGGGAATTAATAGCAGGTGAGAAAGCTTGTCTTGAGTCTGAGTCTGACATCGGTCTCAGCACAGTCCATTTCTACCTGTGAGAAATCTAGTCCAGAGAAACAAGAAATTCAAAACAATAGAGGGAGTAAAGAGCAACAAGGGTGCAACTGGCATTTTGTTTAGATTCTTGAGATGTCTATGTTGTAGATAAGTAATAATAGTATGGTGTAGTTAAAATAGCCAATGAATCTACTGTAGTAGTTGAACAACCAATAAACAACTAACAGGAATGATAAACATACAAAAGTGTATATATATGACACTGGCTCTTGGAATAAGCACTTTTTGCCTACACTTTGTGTTAGAATTAGTGTGTGTCACATGTCTGCCCCAACTGTGACACCAAAACTCTAGATCTTTGAAGGCGTAGTACAGTAACTTCAACCGTGATTGGTTTGACACTATGAAATACTTTTGTCATGGCCAGGAGCTTGGCTATTTTTTAAAAAAACCAAAAAACATTTAGCCTCCATCAGACATCTCCTCATGGCAGGGAAGATTCAAAACAATCGGACCATGGAAAGGGCAGCAACTCAAGACACTCTCGTGACAAAGACTTTAACAATAAAATAGCCAGTTAGTAAGCTCCGTTGTCAAGTGGCTTTATTTCTAAAAATGTAGATCCTATGGCAAAACTCACTATTTTCACAGTGGATGATATTTCACAGAAAACAGAAAGATCACTTCTTGGGGGAGGTAGACAAAGGAAGGAAGCAAGCAAGAATCATTGCGTTTAGATTTTCTAATGTTCATCAAAATGAAACGTATTTATCATGTTGTTGATTGCCAAGTAGTTATGCTGGCTTTTATTTAATGTGGTTACTAGGATTGTCTCTTTTTCAAGGGTCAAAAAGGAATCTTTAATTTCTCCTTTGCTGAAATCAATTTAGAACTTTCTCTTGATCTTACTGAGAATAGGGTGAGGGCAATATTAATTCCATGTGATAAATAAGTAAAAGAAGAGTGCTATGAAAACAGTTTTTGAGCTGGCATTGTTTTGAAGCTCTGACAGAAAATAGTCAATGGTGACTGATGTGCTGAGGCCAGGACCACTGTATATGCTGTTCATTATATTCCTTATTGCCAACAGAAAGCACAATGGTATTCCTGGTTCTGAGGACCTTTTTACCTACTGCTATTCATAGTCAAAGAAAAATCATTGCAGCTTCTCATAACTGAATGCCAGGAGAGATACCAGAAATTTTCATTTTGTTGCTGCTTTAGATTACAGAATGAAATTAGTTGCATATGTAATAAGGCTACTGATGCCATGAGAAAATGATTTGTGACTCATGAGAAAACGTCTTAGCCAAAAATATACAAAGATAATTGGGAAATGATTTTTTTCCCCTATGTGGCAAGACATGTCAGCCATATATTTCTCACCACATAATTGGCAGGAAAATAAAGCAGTTTTATAGTCTTGTATTGTGCTACAATATGTTGGTTACTGTAAGCCTTTGCAATCACTCAATTACAAGGTACCAAAGAGAAATGAGATTCAACAACAATAGTTCAGGACTTTACTCAGCTCATAAGTACCTCCAAAGTTCTGAAAGTATCCCAGCTTTCACATCCACACATCTATTACTTTTCCCCTGCAAATGGTGAGGCTAGAAGCAGTCGGCCCACTCTGTGTGCTTAGATCATTTAAGCACTATATATGCACTGCCTATTTGTCCAGAAATTTCCGTAGATTAAACCATAGAATTAAATAATTTTAAAAGTACTAATCTTTCAACTCAGATATTGCCAGAAGCATTTTCCATATTTTGGTAAGAACAGTCTAATCTTCTCTTTGAGAGAGCTGACCTCTTAAATCTGTAGGACGTACCAGCTCAGTGCTAATGTTGCCAGCCTTTGGATTATGCAGGAGCCATTCTCCTAGGAAGTATGTTTGGATTAATAAAGTTTTGTCTGGCATTGCAATGCTTTGTTACCTGGAATAATAGCATGTTCTTTGATCAGGAGGATATTCTCATGGTTAGCCCATGGAAATGTGACTGACAAGTAAATAATGTCTGTAAGATGCATGTGGCAGAGTGAAAGCTCAGAACTTAATGAGATTTCAGTAATTCAAATTTATAATAAAACTAGTCAGTTTGAGAATTATGGCCGACTGTAGTGACATAGCAGGCTTGAAGTCCTCAAGATCATCTGTTACAAAACACA
This sequence comes from Oreocharis arfaki, assembly GCA_013398015.1. NCBI lineage: Eukaryota > Metazoa > Chordata > Aves > Passeriformes > Paramythiidae > Oreocharis > Oreocharis arfaki. The sequence continues at coordinate 51,333 of VZRR01006552.1, read as the reverse complement.
AATCATGTTTTCTCTTATTAGGATAGACATACATAATTATCTAAACTCACAGTAATAAAGCTATTGTTCTCTGGGCTGGCTGGCAAAGGACCAATAATAAAGGAGAACTAATCCATCTTGGGATAGGAATAGTTAGCAGAAAAAGATTATACCCTATTGTATATTATTTCTTTCACAGAGTCCTTGGTCCATGCAGTGTGTCAGTTGAAAAATATTAATTGAGATGGTGTGGGACTAAGGCTATTGTCGGTAGGGTCCCAACCTCATTAGCTGAAAAATTCGGAAGGTGTGGAGGGAAAAAATAAAGGGATTTCAGAGGGACAAAGTGTTCAATGCACTCAGATACCACCCTGAAGGTTTGGACTCCTGCCCAGCATCCAAGCATACGTACACTGAGCTGAGCTTTCCACAGTGGAGGGAAGCGGCCCTGCTGCTGGTGTCAGAGATGGCTGGTTGTTTGCCAGGGGCTGGGATCCTGCGGATCAGGTCTTCCTGATCTTTACTTGAGCAAGCTGAAAACTCTGCGTCCCTGATCCAGGATGACGGGATGCAGGAGGGAAGAAGGGAGCACTGGGGCCACTTTCTGGTGTTATCCAAAGTGTCAGGACAGCAAGCCTGCTTGGATCAGTGCCATGGATCCAGAGAGCGTCCCTGCTGTTGGCTCTTCCTCAGGCAAGGACTGAAACATCCAGAGCAGTGTCTAGATAGAGCTAAGGTTACCTGATGCCCAAATTTGGCCAATTTTTTGCTAGGCACCTTAGCCTATGAACACGTGCAGGTGAAGAAGAGGTGAGTTATTTGCTGGAAGATGTAGGAACAGCAGCTCGCCATGGTGCAGCAGAGCTGGGAACTGAAGCCAGATTTCAGATTCTCCTATGCCCATGCTTGGGAAGTTAACCCTTCATTTAAAAAAAAAAAAATAGTTTGTGGTCTGTTTCCATGCAGAACCTTGCAATGGACCCAGAAGTGTCGGTACTTTACCTCCTCTGTTAACTACTGATAGATGAGCCATCTCTCACCTGAGATACCAGGACATGCACATTTGAAGATCCATCATTGAATACATGAGAAAAGCCCTCTTTTCTGATTTCTGCTTCATTTTTTCTGAGTAAGTGGAAAGCGAACTCCTCAGATTGAATGTTAATTAGGCCAAATAAATGCAAATCAGAAGGGAAGCAAAAAAGAACGACTGGTAAGGATCATCCACCATTAATAAAGTTTTGTCTGGCATTGCAATGCTTTGTTACCTGGAATAATAGCATGTTCTTTGATCAGGAGGATATTCTCATGGTTAGCCCATGGAAATTGTGGTTGGATATTATGTTTGGAGAGCATTGCTGTCACCAAAGAGTTAATGAAAGACACCAAGACACCATTCATGACTGTGGATGCGTACTGAGCAGTCAGCAAGCTCTCACTCTGATTTACTGAGAAAAATCCCTGGGAGTCATGGAGAAAGGGAAAAAGAAAGAACAACTTAACTTCTGCTGCCAGAGCTCTTATGCCTTTGTATCAGATCCAGGAGTTTTTTGGCTGCCACTGGTAAAATTCTTTGGATATCTCCTGATGTTTCTTCCCCTTCAGCTCAGCATCACGGGTGTTGCACCTACTGGTTTTACTATGTCCTACTTCTGCTTTCACACTGCCTCTCTTCTGACCTCCACCCATGTCTGTGATAGATCAGGCCTTCTTAAACAGAATGGCCATGTAGCACTTTCTTTTGCTGAACACCTTTTCCTCTGACCCTGCTTGTTCAGCTGTGCTCAAGTGTTACCCCATTCTGGCTCCTAGGGGTTATTCCTTCTCCAAGACCCAATGATTCTGTGTACTTTAAATTAGGCACCTTCTGTCTGTTGAACTGAGTCACTCAACTGAGTATGTTGTCAGGAGCTCCCTTCAGGAGCCCAAGCACAGCTCCTGAGAGGCATGTGATACTTCAGGGACTTGCTCCTGGTCTTCATCTGCCTCTTCACTTTTGGTCCTCTATCACATCTTCTAGCAGCTTGCAGATACCTCGTGTGATCTGTGGCAACTCCCTTATCCAAGATCCCTGTGTAGGCAGCTGGACTGAGGTCTAGATAGGGACTGATCCTCCATCAGTGCTGGAGGATGCTGGTCTCCACCTCTGCAACAGCCCGGCCCTTCCCTGCCCAGCCCTGGACTCCATTCCCATACCTATGGCCCTGTCCAGCCACTCCAGAGCTGTGTTGATCCTGGTTTGCCTCACTGGTCCTGCTTCTGGTCCTGATCCCAGCCTGTGCCCTGAAATCCCCACGTGGCCTTGGCCCCAGAGAGGTGCCTGTTGCCTGGGGAACTGTGGCCTGACCTTGAGTGTTTCCTGCAACTCACCCTGCTCCCCCAGTTAAAGTCTTTGCTGTCTGTTTGGGTTAAGCCAGTGTTGGGGTCCATGTGTCGATGAAAACAAGCTGTACCATAAATGGCCACACCAGAAGTGTTGGCCTGAAGACAAGTACCCCAAGCAGCTTTAATCACAAATCACACTCATTGGGGCAGCGCAGCAGCCAAAATGGAGATAAACTGAGCAACTTTGGAAAAAAAAAATTGAGCCATTTCAAATACAGCAGCTGATTTATTATTACTCATTTTCTACGCACTTCATTGAACAGACTTTTCTGTTTACGAATTCCGTCTTTAATATTTTTATAATACTGGGAAACAGGCCTGACCCAATCCTTATATTCCAACATTCCCACAATTCTAGCAGTACTATGAATCTATATCTAATTTCTGATTTTCCAAAAGACTCCATCTTTCCATGAGAGTGAGGCAACATTCCAGATCCATATAGACTTCAGTCTTGAAGAGTTCCAAATGTTGAGCCAGCTCTGAATGTGACTAACTTACAGCATAAGCCTCTTCCTTTTCTCTCTCTCCCTCTCCTCTGTGTGTGTGTATGTATATGAGCACAGACCTATGACGTGTAATGAATCTAACACTTTGCTGCAAAGAAAATGGGCATTGCCAGGTGCAGTTTGGGTTCCTTCTCCAGCTGAAAAGCTCTGATCCTCCATGCTTCTGCATGGGATTAAGTCAAGGTAAAGGGCTAGGCTTGGTTTCATAGCACATGAGATACCTTCGAGTACTCAAGATGTTTGGATGGATCTGCAAAATATAGTCCTAGGACAGACTCAGACTGTTCTGCAGTGGTGCCTGAAGGTCAAGTGGGATCTTCTAGAGCATTTCTGATGGCACCAAATGGAGCCCTAGATCATTCCTGAGTGAAGATACCACGTGTACATGTAGCCACAAGGGGACATTTATCTTTAAGTGTTCCAGTTTGGAGCTGAATCTCCTCCTTTGTGCTAGATGAAGTGGATTAGCAGGGCACAGACTGGATCACCTTCGTATGATGCTGCCCAGAAATGTCCAAGGGAACAGCCCAGCTGTGGAGGGGAGGCTGTGGGAGTACCATGCTTGGCATGAGATACTTGACAGGCCTGTGATTTATTGTTGTCTGGTACAAAATCCTGTTTCAATATGGGCCATTGAAACTACAGGGAAACTGTAATGTGAGTGCAGGCCAAGCAGAAAAGTCAAGTGATGTTCAGATTAAATTGATAAGCCATTGAGTTGTCTTTTCCTGCATCTTGAATGAATAGAGCTTAACAAATAATTTTTTAATGGGAAACAAACCCATGCATTGCATACAGTTCTGAAAATTGCCAGGCTGGAAGCCAAGCAAAATAAGTTTTAGGATTTTCTCAGCTTCATAACTGTATTATTACATTGGGCTGTGGCATCAGTTCTGCTCTCTGGCATTAAAAAGAAGAGGAAGTATTTATTCTTTAATTGACAGATAACATTTCATTCATGGGGCATTAGCAGAATTAGCTTTTTGCCTACTGAAATATTTTTTGTGTTCCTGATTATATATGATTTAACTTTTGTACTAGGGAACTCTTTTATTTGTGAAACACTGATCTGTATCAAGCAGAGAAGAAGAAAAAATCACTTATGTGAGACAGGGAAGAACTGAAAACTTTTAAACTGAAGATGCAAATCTGCTATTTAAATGCTCTGCAATGGATGTTTGAAATCACTCCTAACTGTCTCTAGAAAGGCTGTGGCGCTGTACCCCCTCTTACTGATCACTTCCTGTCCTCTCCATGGGGTCTCCCTCCTTCCCCTGCCCCTAGTCCTGGCCACTCCTCGAGTTCTCCCTATTGGCTCCTGTATCCCAACTCCGCCCATGTACCACCCCTGTGCCCTGAAACCATTTGCCCATGTGCTCTCCCCACCCCCTTGGTACCCGGGTAAACTGAGGCTCCAGGTCATGTGCCTCTCTCTCTCTCTCCCTCTCCCTGCCCCTGGGAGCAGCCTGCCAGCAGCTCCTCTCCTCTGCCTTTGAGGGCCAGCCCGTGTGCTGGCCCCAGGCTTTGGGGAGGCAGCATGGAATAAAGACCTTTGCAGTGCCATGAGGAGAGCCTTCTCACCTCCTTTGCCATCACTGAAGTTGCAGGCTAACAGCCGGAGCAGCGGTGAGGGGCGTCCGAGATGGACTGCAGGAGGGCAGAGAATCTCTGCCTTGTCCCAAGAAGCCCCTGCTGTGCTCCCAGGGAAAGCTGCAGCAGCTAAGCTACACCTAGCACTGCAGCTAAAGGCTGCTGGCATTTTTTGGTCTCTTCGCCACTGGGTTCAGCTCTTTGCAGGTTGTTTTCACAAGTCTGGGATGCTGTGCAGCAGGGAGCTTCCCTGAAATCGGTGTCTGGAGGTCACTGCTGGATTGGTGCATTAGTCTTATCAGCAAGAAACACTTTTCCTTCTGTTCTCAGTATAGTGTATCCATTTACTATTATTATTATAATTACTCTTTTCATCTGGGCATAAAAGTCTATGTTTGCAGTTTTGTTTTGTTCAATGACGGAAAAAAGACAAATGGCTGCTATTTATGAGAGTAAGGTGGAATTTCTGGCAGATGCCACATGGATCTTTGTTCTCTAGGAATGTGAATAATTTTGGCAAAGATTTTTGTGAACATTTCACACCATTTCAGTCGTGCCAGGAGGGTCAAAGCATCTTAAAGAAGCATAGGTAGGTCTCATCTCCCAGGCACAAGAGTTTTGGAGGGACCTGACTTTTGCACCACTCTGTTGCTTTAATCAATGGCCCAGCCTTCTGAAGGTTGGCCAGAGCATTCCTTTGGCCATGGATTGTGGAGATTCTCTCTCACAGTCAGTGTGGTGTGAGTTTGGTGGGGAAAATGGGTTCACTCCTGAAAGATACTGGCAATGCGCTTGTTGCCTTCGGTCCTTCTGGCCTCGACAGAGGACGCTGGCTCTGGGGGGCCCTGGAGCCGAAAGGGATGAGGCTCAGGCGTCGCGTGGGTGGCTCACGTGCAAGGCGAGGCAGCTCCCAGCGCGATCACGGGAAGGGCGCGGCAGTGCGGCAACGAAGAAGAACGAAGGGAGGTGAGAGGGGGTCTCCTCCAAGTCTCCTTTATTGAGGGGGTGAATGAGGGTCTGGACTGGAGAGATCGGGAGGGAGAACTCCGGGGAAGACAGGATGTGCATGGGGTTTTAAGGGAAGCAAAACCGGGGCGGGGTCCAGGGTAACAGCCAATGGGACGTGAGTGAGGGGAGGGTCTGGGGGTCCAGGATCCAATTAAAAACACTGGGGGGAGGGTACAACAAGATAGACAACTGATACAACAAATAGGGCGTCGAGGAACATAGAAGTCTCTGGAAGGTGGGGAGTGCCTCAAACTTCAGTCCCACCCATGGACTCCTCCTCGTAGGAGGAGTTCCACTCACTGGAGGCGGGGTCCTCATGATTGATTGTGGGGAAAACTGCAGTTTGATCTCCCACATGCGCTGACATCATTGTATTATTTAGTGAGTGCTGTAAATTGCTCTGAAGACAGAATTGTCTCTTCTACCCTTGGAGAGAAATTAACCTGAAATGTCAAAGCAAAATAATTGAAGCCTCTCTGCTTATCCTGTCATGAGGCTGTGTCTCTGTGCTGTTTATGAAAGTTGATGTTCATTATTTCCATTTCTCGCTCTACCTCATTGTGATAAATTGTCCATAAAAGCAAAAAAACCCATCCATAAAACCTCATCCAAATCTGTTACACTGATTTCCTCTTCCAGCACACTGTCTAGGGATGGTAGAGAAAGGTACTGATGAGTTTTAGAACATTGTTTCTTGTTTCCAAAATGCTCAACAGCAGCTGAATAGCTTGCCAGAAAATATGAGCTATAATCTGTGGAATTAAACAATCCTAGGGTGAAAAAAAAACTTTGTTGTTGTTACTCATCCAGATACTGTGAAGGTGAAACAGAGCTTAGGGTTTGTTTACCATTTGCTGTCCCTATTATTTTCCTTTAGCGGAGGTTGAGATAACTTAGCAAGCACTGGAAAGTCGTGTTTGCAGGACAAGAATTCGAACACCCTCTGGAGCAAAGAACAATCCTTGCTGCTGGTGGGTCATTAGCAGGTTAAAACATTTTAGCTCTGATCATGTCCAGGGAGTGTGACTGCTTTTGAAGTGGTGCAGGGCTGTGTTCTTCATCACTCCTGGCCAATGAAGATATCCTGAGGCATATTGCAAGGGGCGTTATGTCAGATCCCAGTTCAAGAAGCAGGCTGTGCTTCACTCTGTTTTGTTTTGTCTTGTAGCCCTTATTTAGTTTAGTGATGTGCCATAGATCAGGACTTTAGGTGGAATAAAGAAATTTTTGAATTCCAGGAAATTCCTATGAGGTCTCTACAGATTTCATTAACTAAAAGCAATTTTTCTGCTTTTCAATCACCAATTGAGAAACCAAGAATTTCTAGTAACATCACTTGAAGTTGCTGAGCTGTGCTATTTGGGTGTATTGGAGTGAACGAGGAGTTTTTTCCAGGCAACCTTTTCTGACAGAAAAGCTGACAATGGCTCTTCCTAGTGAAATACCAACACTTAAGGACAAGCCACATTCCTGCAGTGCTTCCCATGTCTTATCCTGAACTACTTTTTCCTTATTTTCTGCTTGTGGTTAAGAAGCTGCCAGGCTTTACCAAAGAAGCAACCTCCAGTTAATGCAGGGTTATATGATATATGTTTAAGTGCATGGGGGATCAATGTAAAGATGTCTTTTGATGTAAAGACATTGAAATACAAGATAGCATATCTGGTTATAGAATAGATCTGAATGCATATTAGTTGTTCCCTAAGACATTAAACAAGCAACAGCTGGGCTGTTTTTAAGATGGGCTAACAAATTTATCTACCTCTTAAGTTTTGAGGGCAAAGCTGTTTGAAAAGCCCTGCATCATTATGTAATATTAATACTTTAAAAATAGTAATTATATATAAATACCATATTTATTTTGATTAAATGACTGCTAAAGTTGAAACACTGAGGTTCTGACTTGAATAAGGCAAAAATATTTTCAGCATGAAGACAATCAGATATTGGAGCAGGTTGCCCAGAGAGGTTGTATCATCTCCAGACTGGATAAAACACTGAGCAACCTGGTCTGGCCTTATGAGTGTCCCTGCTTTGAGCAGGAGCTTGGGCTAGAAACCTGCTAAAGTCCCTTCCAACATGAATTCTCCTACAAGTCTAAGATCCTATATACTTTGATAGTGCACTAAGATTTCAGTTAATCAAGTTTATTTGTGCTGGTGTTGTCAAATGCCATCCACAGAGGTTTTCCGAGATAAAAGATTAATCCAATAGCTGGATCAAGCAGATTGTCTGGCCTGGG
>VZRR01006552.1:9117-41483 GCA_013398015.1 Oreocharis arfaki | reverse complement strand
ATGGGCTAACAAATTTATCTACCTCTTAAGTTTTGAGGGCAAAGCTGTTTGAAAAGCCCTGCATCATTATGTAATATTAATACTTTAAAAATAGTAATTATATATAAATACCATATTTATTTTGATTAAATGACTGCTAAAGTTGAAACACTGAGGTTCTGACTTGAATAAGGCAAAAATATTTTCAGCATGAAGACAATCAGATATTGGAGCAGGTTGCCCAGAGAGGTTGTATCATCTCCAGACTGGATAAAACACTGAGCAACCTGGTCTGGCCTTATGAGTGTCCCTGCTTTGAGCAGGAGCTTGGGCTAGAAACCTGCTAAAGTCCCTTCCAACATGAATTCTCCTACAAGTCTAAGATCCTATATACTTTGATAGTGCACTAAGATTTCAGTTAATCAAGTTTATTTGTGCTGGTGTTGTCAAATGCCATCCACAGAGGTTTTCCGAGATAAAAGATTAATCCAATAGCTGGATCAAGCAGATTGTCTGGCCTGGGTGTGGTGGTTGGGTTTGGGACACAAACCATTAAAGTCTAGTAGGATGCACAGAACTCTCACTGCTTCAATAGCAGTTCTGTTCCATAGCTCTGCACACCTGCTTACCAGGTGAAAGGCTGCTGGGTGCAGGTTGGAGGGATGGTTGGGGCTTACATTGCACATTTTGATTGCACACTTTCCCTGCTTCTTAATGGCAGGGTGGGAGAGTATACAAGATAGGGAGTTTATGGCCCAAGTCGCCACAGAATTATTTTAATGCCTTTGCACAGAAATAGGATCATTAAGGGTAGTGGTTCTGAACGTCTCAATGTACTGGTGCACTAAAGGGCTTCCCAGAGAAAATGGGATGGGGCTGTTGCAACTGGCAAAGCCTGGATTTTAGTTGACCTTGCAGAAATGGATTTGGCTCGTAGGACAGGACAATGCTTTGGAGGACTTTCAAAGCAAGGAGACAAAGCTTGTGCTTGATGAGGAAACAAGGCATACAGATGGAGATTTGTACTAGAACAATAGAATGAACAAGAGAACTGCCTATTGTTTTAAGTGGAAATAAACAAATGTAACAGAATACTACTTGCCTCCTTTTAACTTATGCAGCTTGTATTTTTGGTGCTAATCCTGGCTGATTCTTTGGTAAAATCAATGAGAGTACCTGCATTGATCTCACAAGAAATCACATTCAAAGTAAAAAATCTTAGTTTTGAGGTATTTCAGATCACTCTCCAATACCAATTTTCGTATTTCACATTCCCATCCCAGCTTTGGGCTGGATCATGGGAAAGGTGGGTGAAATAATTGATTGAGTCCAAATGGATGCCTAAGCTCCCTTGAAGAGGCACAGATCGTTCTAACAGTGGATTTACTTCCGACCCTACTCTAATATCCATTTATTTTTAGCAGTTTTGACTGCTTGCTTGGGAAAGTTCCCCTCTGAAGTGCTTGTGCTGCTTTCAGACCCACCATCAGCCCAGTCAGGAATATTTCCAGGAATGGCTCACATGGTGTTGGCCTTACAGTATCTATGCTGTGGTAGAAATAAAAATGCAGTAAGGGAATGTTGCTACAATGGACACTTTTTTTTTTGTTCATGTGTCATTTAGGGGGTGATTTAATTCCCAAAGTGTCTCAGTAGAACTGGTTCAGCAGTTGCACAGTCTTTGTGCAGTCAATGCTGCTCTTAAATAAATCTTGCTGACAATAAATACTGAATTGATTTTCTTTATTTGCTTCCTATGTTTAGTCTTAAAAAGACATCCCTATATGAGACTATCCCTTTTCTCTAGCTACCCTTGTTTGAATTCACTACTGATCTTGGACCCAAGTAATGCATACAGTTCTTAGATTTCATTCCAGATTCTGATCATTTACATGGACCAACTTCAGAAGATGTTCCTGCTAAAAATGAAGGTCACCAAATCAAAACCACGTCTGTGTACATTAAAATCCCTCAAGCACAGTGTTGACTGCCAGGCTGGCTGGGAGAACAGCACTGGTCCATGCAGTTAACTGGACAGTTTCTTCCTCACTGATTCTTTTCAAGAAGGGTATTAGCATAATGGAATGTGTGTTGCTGAAAAGCATAAACACTGAGCTCCAGATGCAATGAGGTTGCTTGATTTTTCTCTTCCGCAATGTGCCCTGATGAGTTTGGAGTGGGATCCAGTAATTTAATTTGTGATATCTTTAAGATCGCTGCAACTACTCAAAATCTGTCGACAGAGGCAAATAACATTTTGTATTGTATTTATTGAATGGTAATGTAAACCAGAGAAATCTATAAAGAAGGGAGGAGATCATATTCCCTGTCTGGGAGGTACTGAACTGAATTTTAAACCAAAGAACCAGACATGGTTGAGACTGAGAAGGGAAGAGGAAGAGTTCACCTAACTTTCTCCATAAGAACTGAATTACTGGTGAGACCACACAATATTTTTTTAGTTTTCTGTACTTCTGACCTCCATTTACAAGTAGACATGCTCACATTTTGACAGTCTCCCCCATTTTTGGAAGTTTTTCCCTTGATAAAAGTTTACATAAAATTCTTTTATATTTCTCCCCAGAGGATGAGTTGTTCTTGCAGCTGAAGTCCCTGCCAGAAAGTCCTACCCTCTGATTGCTCCTAGTGTGTGAAGAGTAACGGGACACTGGGACAGTGAAGGTGTTTTTACAGTGTAAGGCACCAGTTTCCTTTTTCATACCACCATGGCTGCTGAATAGCATGGAATGAGAAAAGGCTCAGTTGCTGTATTGAAGTCAATGTCTCCTCATCTGAAGAATAAGAGGAATTTCAACCAAGAGAGGAGACTGGCTTACTTTATCTTAATTTCTCATTTTAGTTTCTACTTTGTGTTCCTCAACACGTACAGTAACTGCTTTTTTTTGCAGTCGCTGGGGGATAAATCAGCTCAAGATCCTGCTTACTGCTACTTCAGCACTTACACCATTTCTGATCCACGTATACTTGACATGTAACCTATACTCCTTCTGAATTTGTCATAAAGATTTCCATGGAAGTTGTGTTCTCCAGACCAGATTCTGATTTGTTATTTCAGTTAAAAACCACAGGACCTGCACTGAAACCCTAATATTTTATATCTCCATCCACATCTATGAAAATTGTGATTCACTGGAAGTATTCTGGATTTGCACTGGAATAACTAATAAATTGAATATAACTGTAAAGAAATTTGTTGTGAAGATTTACTCCACTAAGTAACCACAATGTTTATAAATCTTTTAAAATTCAGGTAAAATGAATTTATAGTCTAATGCTGATATTTTATGGCACAAGTTCTAGAAGCGGGTTTCTAATAGACCTCAGGGTTACTGTTATGTAGATTTTGCTCATTTTCCCTTGATTGTAACAGGCAGAATTAAGTTGTGTCTTCTGAATTTCATGTCATAAATGCAATTGTATAAAAACTTTACATTTGAACAGAGTGGGGCCTTCGACTAAGGGTAAGCATAGGTTACATGCAATGAAAATGAAAGACAAGGACATTCGGATAGTTTCTACCACTGTCATTCCTCAAAAGATAAAATTATCTGATCAAATGTTTAAACCTCCCTGAAATGTCCAACAAAACTGTATAAGAGAAAACTGCAGTTGGCTTCTCATTAACTTTGTAATTTTATAGAACTTTTGCCCATTAATTCTTCGTATAAATGCACTTAGCTAAAGACTAACTCAGGTAGGCGTATTTTAAGGTAATACCTGTATTTTAAAAGTTTATCATTTTCTCAACAATGTGAAAAAAGCCTTGGACAACAGAATAAACACTCTAATTAAGAGTCTAAGACAGCACAAATGACTTCTGGTAAAGATGATGGGCTGACAGCCCTCTTTGGTCCCAGCTGTCTGTGAGGAGCATGGTTTCTGTGTCGCTTGGTCTTATTCTGGAGGGTTTGTCCCCAGGTTTTGACCTTGACCCTACCATCATACTGTGCTTTCTGTTTCTTACTGTAAGCTATATCTGTAGCTTTGGGAACAAGGCTGTGCTATGTAAAGCCTGATCCTTCGAAGCACCAACACCCTGCCCTTGATGACGTACGTGCACAACATTTAAATTGCACAACATTTTTTGTCCCATAGAGTCTATACAAATAAAATGTACACATGCTTTTAAGCATTTTCCTGGATACTGTGTCCACAATGCTCAGACTTGGAAAGTCTGAACCCATATTCTATCATTAATGAATCACCATGCTTGTAGTTGATACAACTTTAGCTGTGATGAACCTCAGCGTCTGTGGCATGAGTCACTTGGGAGAGGTCAGAGACGACGATGTGGACTTTGGAAACCGTCCCCTGAAAGGACAGACACACTTCACTCCTCTGTCTGTACCACACTGAGCGTTTTTGAGACCACACATGGGTTTAACACGGGCTGCTGAAGAGTCAGAAAAAAGCAATGGTCAGAGCTGAAATTCACCCATCTGTGCCCTGGTGTTGGGGTGTTGAATGATATGGTGTCCTGCTGCCATCTCCAGAGCTGCTCAGAGGCACAGAAAGGCAGTAAATCCCAATCCACAGTGTGAGAGATAGCCCTTCACTTTGCATTGGATCTCTGGGAATGAAGGAGTGTTCTTATTGAGGAGAAAATATCTGGGTGATCCCGAGACTGCCATGTGATAAATGCATATTTGAAACATCTTGGTATTTATTTGCCTGTTATTTTATGGTAGAAAGGCCAGACAATGATCTAAGAATAACCTTTTTCCAAGTCTAGACATAATCTGCAGATACAGATCTCCATCTGAAAAGATGTGGGCAACTCCAGCTTTCCTGTACCTACCAACAAAAGCTCCTTCCACTTTAGGTGATATCCCTGATTGTAGTAAGGTGGCTGGAACTCAAAATCTTTTCCTCAACCTCCCCATCCCTTACAGCTTCTGATTCTTAGTTGCAGATGAAATATTCTGGTCACACCAAATCCAGGCCATGTAAGCACAACATCTAAATCTCCATTTCCTGCTTGATTTCTCCATGGTGTTGGAGGTTCCAGTGCTAAACTTAAAGAGTTACATTACTTTGGTATCTAGGCTCAAACCACCAGTCCACAGGCTATGAAGGGATTTTTATGCAAACTTCTGTGTTTGGATACCTCTGTATTCCAGGACAAAATGGGCTGTGGAATGAATGAAGGCAATATGTACCATATGAATATGTACCATACAATACAAACTCTTTGAAAACTGTGAAGGAGAGGTCCTAGAAAACTGTGAAGGAAGTTCAAAGTTTACTATTTGGTTGTTAGCAGAAGTTTCTTGAAAGCACAACATAAGTACAGTTCCCAAAGTGGTTAAAGTGCTTTTTAGAGCTCCCTCCTCTGGCATAGCTCAGAAGGAGCAGTAGAACTACACTCCTGGAAATGAGGAGGTGACCTCTGTTAAGCTTACTTTGAAAGTCTGGTGCAATAGGAGTTCGGTTCCTGCAAATGTATTTCAAACAGATCCTGTCCCTAAAACTGTGTTTCCTGATAGAAAAAGCTGACAGAATTGATTCAGATTTATAGGGAGGTTGTCTGTTTATATAGTTTCAGTGCCTGAGGGCAAAACTATCTTTGTGTGTGCACTTCTGCGGAAACAACTTTTTGGTGCTCTATTGTTGTCATTAGAGTGTGATTGCCCTTCATGTAGTTAAAAATGTTTCGAAAAGGTACAATAATCATGGAGATTAGCAGACAAGAAAGAAATATTTGTATGTTTGCTTGTGCATGAAAATGCTCCTTTCCAAAAACCTTGCAACTAATCTTTTTAGCCATGGCAGGAATAGGCAGAACTGTAGCCTTGAATCAATACCTGTGGGAGATGATGACTAACAGACCCTACAGAGTTTTTTGTTTGGAGGGGAATGCTTAAACTTCTGGAGTTGGTACCAGCTGTTCCTTTGAACAATGCTGTACTTATGATTCAGACCAGTGCGGTTGTGTTGTAAGCAAGCAAAACTGATTATTTCCCTTCATATGCTTACTAAAAAAATATTTTTAAAAATGGAAAGAAACTTTAGGTGGGTCTCAAAGATAGAGGAGCCTCTAAAATACTTGTGAATCAGTTTTCTGGTGTAACTGCATCCACATGCGAATTTATTGAAAACACATGTGACTCGGATAAAAGATTACATTTAAAGAAGGGACTAGAACTGAGCTACAGACAACAGGGTCCTGTGTTTCATCAAACACTGAGCTACACATTTTCAAATGTTTCATGTTAAGAGAAAATGTTTAGATGATTTTAAACAGTGCACTTCTCCATTTCCATTCACTTGCTTATCACAGACCCCTTATGAGTGTTTCTGTTACAGAATAATCCACCAAGGCCATTCATCTGGTTGCTTGCTTGGGGGAAGAAAATCGAGTTACAGTATGTTTACTCTAAGGAATGGTATTATGTATTTGTAAGGTTTTAAGCTCGGTGAACCAGCTGGGGAGAAGAAACAGCAAACACAAAACTTGCCTGAGATTCATTATCATTATCTTGCTCTGCATTTTCAGTATACACACTGATAATAACTAGTATGTGGTGCAAATCATATTAACCAAATCTCTAAGAGAAGCCAATATGAATTCAAACAATTAAGTATTTTAAAAAGGCTGAGATAACTTTAAAGTAATTAACAGGCAGTACAGAACATGATCCAGCTCCATCTGAAAAAAGATGTTTCAGATATCCAAAACTCAAATCATGGTAACTGCACTGTAAATTGTATATTAGGTATAAGCTGTCCTGTATTATTAAAACTCAAACAAAAGTAGTTTGGGGCTTGATTCAGCTTTCCCTGTGTATACGAAGTGCTTTGAGCATATTATATGTAGTTAGATTCCTCATGGACAGAATCCTCTGTGAATTCCAAGTTTCTCTTCTGCCATTCTAAGTTTCCAAAGGAAGCATAAATACAAAGTCTACCCAAGACCTTTGGTATATTATTGGTCCAGACAGGTCTGGTTCTGTAAGTAATAGCTACAGGAATAAAACTTGAAATGCATCTTTGTCTTTGATTTCTGCATCCCAGTCATGAAGGGTTTTTTGCTGGAGGCAGTGGTATTACATACCCTGCAACAAGGTCTGCACTCCTGACTTTAGTAATGCTGTTTTCCTACTGAGCCCCACTGTTAGTGATGTGAGTGACATATTGGTCCAGAAATACAAGATTATTTTAGATTCATGAAGCACAGTGAATATGCATCAACATCAACAGGAAATATAATTATTTTCACTACTGTTTTTGGCAATTTATTCTGTCTCAAGCCACTAATCACCACAATCTGAAAAAGCTCCGGTGATCGTAGGATGCGGCAGCAGCACCTCAGTGTCCCAGGCAGCCAGTTCCCATTTAATAGAGGTGAACCTTTGTCCAGAGGTCCCTAAATACAGAAGTGCCATTTGAGATGTGAAAGGCTAGACTATGACTGGAACTTTTTAAGACCATATTTAGTACTTTATAAGGAGACAAAACCCGACCAAACTATTTTTCAAAATGAAAGAAGAAGCAGTTGTGTCCTTACAGATTTGGAAGAAATCAAACCCAGCTGTGAAAGTATCATGCAAGCATCTCAGCTGAGCTCTAGACTGCCAGGGAACCAAGCAGGTCTCATTCAACTGCCCTTGGGTTTTACAAAGTTGCTCACCTACCACATGAAGAAGGCTGAGGTCTGATAAAGACCAATGGGGATTTTTAAGGAAATGGCTGGTAGTCAAAGGGAATTCACAGGATGGGGGGCATGGCCTGTCATGCCACAGACTGTAAAAAAGACAACTCTCATACTCATCCTCTGCTCTAAACTCCATAGTCAAACACCTGTTAATGTCACCTGACACAGTAATATTAATCACAGGCTGCTCCCTGTGGTTATCTGGTGGCAGTGGGTCAAGTAACACCATTGGGCGCATCACTGTCTAGCCACATGAATATTGTAGGAATGGGACAGTTGTGAGATTTCTTTCCTTCTGTGTAATTTGGCTTTTAGACTTAGAAATCATTAAAGAGAACGGATGATAATAACATAGTATAAATCAGTCTAAAATAACCATTGCCTAAATTAGATGAAATACAGTGACCAATATTGCAATGCGCTGATAGCCAATTTGTGAAGGTTTGATTTCCAATGAAAACTGTGACACAAATGTAGACAGAGAGATTTGCAGCAAGATGAAGGTAAACTTCAAGTTCTGAATTTCAGCTTTCCTCTGAACTGAAGGAAGAAACCATCCACGTATGCAGCACTTGATGAATTACTCCCTTCTGTTTATTATCAGTATTATTTAAAAAAAATGTGGTTTATGATTATTTGTTTTGGATAGCAGAATAATCCCTGACTCTTGAAAGCCTCCAAAGTGTCTGTCATTAGCAAACATAGCATTCATTAGGGGTCATTCTTCAAATCCAGAATGAATATTGCTGTTTTCCATTGCCAAATGAAGATACTGTCTTCAGGGCCCCAGTTTCTGCCACAGTCTTCTTCCTCGGCCTAGTGGGGTTGGGGGAGTTAATTTTTATACCTAAATAAATAATGTATGTATAATAACAGGTATTCCTCAAAGGCATAGGAACAATTAAACCTATATGAGACATTATAATCTCACCCTTCTTCCTAAAAGCATGGAAACAAAGGGGAGGACTTGCATGTCCTTTACATTACCATTGTCAGTACTATCATAATGTTTTCTAGTCCTGACTTCTTCTGCCAAATATCAGGCCTCACCATATCTTTTCTGCCTGAGGAGCTTTCTACTGTCAGTGGAGCTGTCCCAATGGTACTTTTTATTGTGACTGTCCCATTAACATAATTCAGTGTTTGGCATGTTTGACATCATGAGACGTAGCTGTGCAGCACCTGCGTGGCCTTGGCCACACAGTATTGTTGCATATGCAGGGACATGCTTGTCTGACAAGGGCAGAGTGAAAATAAAAGAAAAATCACAGTTTTGTGTGGGCCCATGTGGAACCCCAGGGGTGCTCTTCAGAGTCTGACAAGCCTGTTATGCCTGGCTAGAGCTCATGATATGGAGGGCATTGACTTCAGGGCTGGGCAGCTCTTGACAAGTAGGACCAGGACGGAGATATGTGCTTTATCTTTGCCTACATTCTCCCTGCCAGTACATGCTGCTTCTGTTATTTCTAACTTTCAACCAGTCTTCCTAGTGTCTGTTGCTAGGGGATATTAAAGATCCTGTAAATAATGTGGTCTACAAACAAAGGCTGAGTCGAATTTTTCAGCTTTTGAGTTTAGGGAAAATCATTGCCTTATATTCTGGCTATTTTTTCTGTGTCTATACTAGTAACTAAACTAAACAAGACTGGGGCATATGATGAGGACCGTCCTTCAATAGCCTATATTGTATGTTTGTTGGCATGCTTGTTGGTATGGTGTTAGCCCATGCAAGCTAATACTCTTCCAGACAGAACCCTGGTGTGGTTCAGGAACAGGTCAGACACTGTTTGTAATAGGAAATTTGGATTAATTTCTCTCTCTTTTTCTTTTTGGGAAAAACACTGTAGCCATATGGATGCAAACTGTGTTATGCTACTGCATGCAATGCCAGAAAACAGCCTTTGTGCATTGTTTTAATTTGTTTAGATCTAGCTTTTGATGCCTAAGAAGCAGACAGTTGCAATCTGTGGAGCATGGGCCAGGCTCTTTTTTGACTTTCTCAGTCCCAATGTTATGTGGTACTAAATGAAACTAGGTGGAATACCACATTTTTTGTCAAACAAACCTGGGACAAATTCTGTTGCCAGGAGATTCCCACATGCAATGAGAAGTCTGGTATAATCAAACTTGTACCTAAAGCAGAACTCCATCAATAATAGCATATGATCTGTGTTTTGCTAACAGATCAACATAATCAGTACTGTGCTGCCCACTTGTGATGGTTAAGACTAAACTATCACTGTAATACCCTTTTACATTGGTCTCCTGAGGAGGTAAATGCAATAGGAGAGTTATGTGATTTGCATCAATCCAGCATTTGACTGGCAAGGGTAAAAAGTCACAGCTTAAAAAAGCTGCTAGCTAGAACTACAATTTCCAGTACATTTGCATAGGGGGTAAGATAAATCTCATGTAAATTTGGTAGGTGCTCAGTCCAACTTTCCAGTCCAGTTATCACCTCTAGAGGCTGATTCACACCATGCTCAGAGAGGCAGGAGGAATGTATTGTGCTCTGCTGAACCCAGATACCTGCTTTTTGAGTTGCTGTTATCCAGGCATCATTTATTCACCATTTATTTGCTCTTTTCTCAGTGTTTTATATTTTTTTCCTGTCACAAACTCAGATATTTCTTTCCCATCTTTGATTCTACTTATCTTACATGGCTTTCTCTTACTCTCTCTCAGCTCCAGAATTTATTTCAGGACTGGTCTGTCGATAGACAGGTGCCTCTGTCTCTCCCAGTAAGGAGTCCCATTTTACAAGGAATCATCATTTTGTCCTCCTGCCCTTGCATGGCTTAGGGTTAGGTGGATTGGGTCCTTTTGCTGGTCTGCCTAACCCTAAACCTTTTACAAGCAAAGGACCTGTGTACAGGTTGGTGGGTGCTGTCTGGATGCCATACCGCTGTTAAACCATTTTCTTGTTAAAGGCTTTCTCATGCCTTCTGTTCTGGTACAAACAGCTGTGGGGTGTTAGACCATACAATGAAAATAAGAGCTTATTTTAGGGCCAGCATTGAGAAGGTTTTTCTAAATTATTTGGATTTAGAGACAACTGTTGATGAAAAATATCATTCTATAGGCAGAGCTGTGCTTAGAAATGGGTATCAAAGAAAAGGCAATATTTTAATTCATAAGCTTCCATGGAGAATATAGGGTAATAGGAACCTTCCAGCACATGGAAGAAGGCAGTCTGTAATCTTGAAATTAAACCAGAAACATCTAAACCATTGATAGAAACAAAATCCATCAAAAAGAGAAAATGAGCACTGTAAACCAGAGTAAAGGAAGAAATCCATAATATAATCCCATTTTTCCATAGCTATGAGGCAGGATAGTGAATGAGAAAAGGCCATAGGACAATTGGGTAAATGGCTATGACAATTGCTTAATCAAATTCATAAGGAAACACTGCAAAGTGAAACTAAAGGGGGTCCATACTTGGTCTTCTGTTTGTTGATTGCTGGCATTTGTTGTTCATTTCAGAAAACTCTTTGAATGGAAATCAAGAAAAAATCCAAACAAACAAAGCAAACACTGCTTTTTCTTCCAGCTAATATATAGAAATCAGCCGAACATTTAGGAACATTAAGAATGCCAAGACATTAGATTTGTAGTTTAGTTGGCTTTAATGTTTTGAAGATGACATTAAAATGTCATATTACTTCAATTTAGGAGTGGGAACATATATTTACAAGAAGACCTTAAATAGAGCATTCATTTTAGGTTTGTTTAAATTTCTTGCTCTCTATTTTTTGAAGGAAACAAAACAAAGCACAGACTATAAATTTCTATTGAATATGTTTGTTCTGTTGGTTTTTGTATCGTTAATGCTCAGTCCAAATGCTGCTTCTTTATACAGCTGTTTTTGAAAAGGAAAAAAACCCCAAAGATTTAATTCCTAAAAAGGCAATGGCTTTAATTACATCTTTCTTACCAGAGTAGAATGTTTGAACTGAAAGACTGCTGACAGTCCTCAGGTTTATAGTCTCTTTCAGAAGCCATAGGAGACATGGCTTTATTTTGCTTTGCTTACTCAGGTAAGGTCTTGCCATAAGCTCTTGGCAAGACCCACCAGTGGCCAGCAAAGGGTTAAGATGCTGTCATAAATTGTATGGCTGAAGTCCCGGCACACTGAAATCCACCCCTCTATTGTCAGGCTTTTTCTTTAATGTTAGCTTTACCTTAAAATCATTATCTAAAGGGTGAGAAAAAACCTCTTCAGCTTGTAAAGCAAAAGGATTGGTTGGAAATGAAACCCAAGCCCCTTTGGTAGGCCTGATTCAGTTGCTCTGATTCATCAAGTGTAAACAAGCCATTTGCCATCTGGTAATTACCTTGGGGACAGAGGTGTAAATCCCTGTGCCTTAATCTTCCCCTCTTTAAGAAAACATTTTCTCCTAGGTGGTCCAGATGGCGAGGGGCCTTCAGACAATGCATAGAGGTGACCAGTGATGGGTTGCTCCAGCGCAGCAGGAGGTCCTTGGGGTGAGAAGGCAGAGGGAGAGAGAGAGAGAGAGGCGGAGGGAGGGATGGAGGGAGGGAGAGCTCTCCTTTGCAAACGGGTTGTCAGATGGCTGACAAGTGCCACACAAGTCTGCATGAGAAAGCTCTTTGTGGGATCCCACAGCAGCCCTGCATGAGGCACCCCCATCCCATGGCTGGTGGAGACAGTTGACAAGGATGAGACCAGCTACAGGCAGAACCAACCAACATGGTTGTTCTTCCTCTCTTTCTCTCTATGTTTATTGATGCCTCTAAACGATGTTTGGAATGCCTCTTTCTAGTCGTACTGGTTAAATGACAACCGTGTCGATCCTTACCCTCTTGGTTCAAGGAGAGTTGCCTTGTTTTCTTTAGAAATCTAAGCTGAAGGGAAGAGAACTCAACCAGGCATCTGAGATGGCCCTCGCAAGAAAAAAGAAACATTATTTTAGAGGCTGTTTAGTAACGATATCTGCAGTGCTTCTCTTCAAGAGGGAGCCTCCTCCTCTTGTGACTTTTAAAGTAGCTAGAAGGTAAATTAGGCCACTTGAAGAAAAATGCTTCTGCTTCTCAGATTCTGACCTGGTTGCTCACTTAGTCCTTGGCAGATGTCAAAGAGCTCAGTATAGGTTTTAAGCCTCCTTTTAATGGCAGCTTGCCCTGGCTGTACCAAGGGGCTGCTGCCTGCTCCACCACTGCCCTGGCTAGTGGAGTACTTCATTAACTCTGAAAAAGGAACTGAGGAAGGAAGTGGAGCAGGGACCACTTTTTTTCTTATGCTTATATCCCTTGCACAATCATGGCTTTAATTCCCAAATCCTGTGTTTTCCAACCTGGAGACAGTCGCTATGCATGCATCAAAGACACAGCATTGGCACGAACTAACAACTGAATGAAAAGGGAGGCAGATAAAAGTATTTTGGAAAGCTGCAGCTGTTTGACAGGAAATCAAAGGTCCTTGACTTCACCAGGGTGTGGATCAGGCATTGCAAATGACCCAGCTATCAGATAATTCCCCTCTCCTAAAGGGCCTGCAACTGAAAGGAAGTGATCACATAACCTGCACCCACAGACAACCTTTGGATAACCTCCACACCTCCAGAGCTGCTGCACAAAATCACACATGGAAGCAACAAGGCACCTCAGGGCCAGGAGAGCTCAATGGTCGCTACAAATAGGAACTGGGAAAAAGAGAGAGAAAAGAGAAGGAAGAGAGGGCTGAGGAGTAAATTGCTCCTCCCATTTACCCCAGATGGGTATTACACACATGATGCAGAAGAACAGGTTTTCTTACAGATGTCAGACTAGTTAAAAAAATTTGCCTGAAAGGAGAATTTAGACCCAGGGATGTTTATGCAGCTTTGATGTCCCAAGAGGAAGAAGACAGAGGGCTAATACTTGTGCCTCAAACTCATTGCTCTTTCTCCACCACAAGTTCACGTGCCTAGAAAGACAATTGAGGAAAGTAAAATGCCATTTCCTCCTCTTGCAGGGATCTTGGCAAAGGCCTCCTCTACCTTGGGTAACTTGTGCCTTTCTAGCAGTTTTGCAACAGGAGTAAACATCAAAGGTTGGCCAAATGGTATGTTTTTTGGAGCATTTGAATGAACTTCTTCAACTGTTTGTGAAATGTCCCTTCCATGTGCTAATAAGAATTTTCTTGCATGTTCCCCACAAAAATGTCATATCAGAGCCATTCACAAAACCTGGTCATGAAAGTGCTGCACAGGAGATTGTGCCTATGGTAGAAAAATCCACTGGTTCCAACAGAGCAATCCACACATCCTGGAAAAATAATTGATTGACATGGTTGAAAAAAGAAATTAAAAGTTGGCTAGTCTAGCCATTCAAGCTGAATTAGAAGTTGTTGTTGTTATTTGCTAGTGTTTTAAAAATTCAATTAACAGTTTGCAAAGTTGTAAAAGCAATTCTATCCAGCCTGAGTTGACTTTGGCCCTAGAATCATCTAAAAACAAAAGCTGTTTCATGAGATATAGGCACTGGGAGGCAAATTAAAAATTGTGTTTTCAACTTCCTGATTTTGCAATGTTTCCCTTTTTCTTTTAAATTTGAGCAATTTGGTGTAATGCCTGAGGTGTTTTGCTGTGTTTTGGGTTAGTTTTGTTTTGTTTGCTTGTTTTCTTGTTTTTGTTTTTTGTTGTTTTTTTTTTTTTCCCTTTGCCATGATGTACCTGGAAGGAGTGGAATATTCCCAACCTGTATTAATTAAGATGTGTTGTACCTAAAATGCTAAAATGCTAAAATCAGTGCTTAAAAGTACCAAAGGAACTCAATTTTCTAAACCTATTTATATTTTCTAAATATTTTTTCTTTTAAAGAAAATTTCTTCACTGTGTGTATTATGCTAAAGATTGAGTAATCCCAGTTGAAATTACTTAGGACCACTGCTATACTTCTGGTTAGGCATTGACGTCTGAGTTTGGATGAACTAAGCCCCTAAGTGATACTCTTGATATTGACTGATTTTTGACTGTATTTTTTAATCTCATTGCTGTGCCCATATCTTTTTAGGTTTGGGTTTTTAAAAAATAAATATATGGAGTATGGCAAATATGGAGTATGTAAGAAAACCTCCTGGTTTTTCGCTTCTTCAAAAACCTGTGAAAAACATTTAGGCTAATGCTGGAATTAAAACAATATTAAACAATAAAGAGTTAAAAAAGGCTAATCAGAAAATGCTGAAAGAAACTGTTAGAATTACTGAGAAATTTTTCCAATTGTTTTTGCCAAAAAAATGTTATCTGAGTTTAGCTGCAAACCCCTGTGCTTCAATACTTGGCAAGTATGTTAGATGTCTCTAAAATTTGCCATAAATTCACTGTTGACATGACTGCCTATTACAATAGCACACGCCAAAATGGATTTTCCCCAGGAAAAATCAGCCACTAATTTGGTCTCAACACTAAGTCTCATTCTTCTCTCACAGTGTCTTTGGTTTTGACCTCTTCTGGCATGGTTATTGGTGTAACACTGGACACATGGTAGGTTTACAGAAGGTGAATTTTAAACCATGGTATCAGGAGATGTTCCACCTCTATGGAGCTCCAGTTTCTCCAATGGGAAGATGTTATTTCCCCACTCAAGGCTGTAAAGCTCTGATACATTATATTCTTATTATTCTATTCAATTCAACCAACTCTCCATGTGCTATTTGAGGGCACAGCTTTCTCTTTTGCAGTTTTTTACAGAACTCGTACATATGAATTTTAGGTCAGATCCATTCTCCCTGACCTCAACATCCAGAAGGTGATAACTGTTAGCGAAGCTGATGTAATTTCATGAAGGCTTTCAAACTTCAAGTACAAAAAACTTTCTGTTTATTCTGTTCCGATATTTTATAAACCCTCCAACCCAATTTCCAGCAGTCGCCTCTGAATTCAGTGTTCATGGATCTAGACTTCTTCCCATTCGGTTTAGTCACTTTATGAAGCCCATACCTTTGGAAGTACAAGAAGGCACATGTGCATTTAGGAGACACTGAAGATACATTACAGACAGTTAGTAATGCCATGCTTATCACTTGGTTTTTGAGCAATCTTAATTTTGCTACATGATCTTTGCAAATCATTTATCCCTCTTAAAGGATCACACAGTCTGAATAGAAAGGAGGGAATATGATCTTAACCTGAAGGCCTATTAAACTGCACTGTGGTTATAAATTTTGTGGAATTCCTTTGCATTTACAGTAACTGTCAAAACAGATTTAATCCTTTAAGGCTTCAAGATGTAAATTTCTTGGCTTGTGTGCTGCGACATTTTCATACTGGAAAATGATGTATATTTTCCATATACACTGTGGGCTTCTTAAAAAAATGGGTAAAATCTCATTGTTTGGGGGATACTGTGAAGACTGAGAAGCCAGGAAAAAGAACGGGAATTCAGTGATATGATAGACTCATGCCTCAGACATTGGGATATGGATTGAAATAAATACGGGCACTGAGAGTTAACAACTAAGTGCATCTGAGGCTTTCCCTGAGCTCAGAAGACTTTCTACTCTCCCTACACATAGTTACAGCAGACTAACAAAACCAGCATGGGGATGACTGCATGGCTTTAAGAATGCTCATACCCATTCAGCTTGTTATGGGACTTGCTTGTGATAGCAAATACCCGGGCATTTTCTAGAGCTTCTAGAGAAGAAGAGAAACAAGCCCCATACAAAAATGGAAATGTAGAAGGAAAATGTTATTATGGTAAAAGGAAGCTGCAGGTTTTTAGCATTGCTACTATTTGTGGATTAAGAACTACAGGACTGATTATATATTAAACATGTTTTCCTTTGCAAGGAAACATAGAAAGGACTTGCAAGGAGAGGAGTTTTTCACTTAAATGAAAATAAGCACAAACATTCAACTATTTTTGTTGATTTCATTGTGAAGATGACGCCGGATCTTGTGGGAGTCAGTGGGACTTTTGCCACTGACTCTACACAGTGTAGATTCAGGATATACAGTACATTTGCATCATAAATCCAGGCTGTTATAATTAGAAATGAGTTTAAATGCTGGTGCTTAACTCTGCGTTGCAAATTTCCAGAAGTCTCATGTTGTCTGAAGCTGAGATTTTGGTTTGGGCCCACCTCCAGGGCAGGGAGGGTCTGATTAGCTGTAGAGTCTGTCTGAGATCTTGGTCAGCGATATTTTCATACTTCTGTGGTTCAAATGATGTGTGCTGTAATATGAAAGCAATACTTTTCACTCATTAATCATATTTCAGAAAATGAGAATCACATGACAAGCAGAAAACCAAAGTATGAAAATGAAGACAGGAATTGTGGTAAGTTAGCCAGTGCAAAAACTTTTATTGGACCAAGAAATACAATCAGGAAAAAAAGATTATTGATGAAAATTTTCACAGACTTTTTGTTCTTGTTGATACTGTTTTTTTAATCTGAGATCTCTGTAAGTTATTAGTCTAATAAACGTAGTAAAATATTAGCTATAATGCTAATAGCTAATACTAAGAAAAAGAACATTTTAGTTCTAAAATCTTTTCAAAAAAAGCATGTGAATACATAAATAAACTTCGTAAACTGTTGTAGATAATTTTTTCTGTTGAAGATTACTAGTATGTGGAGTTTTTTAGGGATTTTACAACTGAAGTAGAATACTTTCTATTAAAGGACTTAAAAGCTACATAACTGAAACTGTGCTTCTACTTAGCAGCCATAACTTGATTTTAAAGTTTTGGGTTTTTGCTGGCAATGGGAGGATTAAAAATAACACGGAACATGTATCTCCCACCACCATTGATGACAGAAACAGCTGCTGCAGTAGAGAAAGTAAATTCCTGACTATTGTTTTATGTAATTATTTCCACAGTTTATCCTCCCCACTTCTCATGACCAACAGTTTGGAGTTTCCCCCATCCAAAGGATGGATTTTAGCAGTCATGGACAGATCCAGGAAGTCTGAAGCACTTCTTTTGAGGATCCAGTTAGTGCTTTTATGCTCCACAGTGCTCTTTGGGAGGAATCCCACACTGTGCTTGTGCTCAAGGTACAAGTTGCTTTCTTTGGGTTTGTCTTAAGCGTGGTGCTTGCTGGCTGCCTTAGGCACCCTGAAGTGATTGCACTGTGAGAAATAAGCAGAATTTTCTTCCTCTTGGATATTATAGACCCTTATTCATAGTCTAGTCTGCTGTCAGACAAGTGTTAGCTCAGAATCCAGCACTTCTGTGATGTTTGAAAAGAGAGAAGCTCCACATATCTGCTGGAGGATGGGGCTATGATGGGCCTGTGATGCCCAAATTGCACAGGCTGTGTGGAAAGAAGCTAGCAGGTGTGTGTGGGGATTTACTTTGGGAAACTTGGGAGCTTGTTGCCATTTTTCTAGGCAGCTATGGAAAAGCCAAGTTTAGGAAAACGGGCCTAAACTAACACATGGAGAGTGAGCATAGTGACAGGTTTTGTGTTGTTTTGTAATGACAGTAAAAGCTGTGGTTTTGAATGGTGGATGTTGCCTTTTTGGGATGGTGGATGTTGCCTTTCTTTGATATCCATTTCATTACTGTACACTCTTGTCTTTGGTTGTGAACAGCAAAAAACCCACTAAAACTACTAAAAAAATAAAGGAAGGAGTCACTGTTTGTGAGGTTCCCAAAGGTTGAGAGAAAACAACTTCTTGTGATTTAGTGGGAGGAAAGCCTGGGTAGAAACAGGTTCACTGCACTCCCTGAGAAATGATGGAGAACAAAGAAAGCCTTAGATGGAAGGAGGAGCTGCGAGCACGTGTGTGCACTCGCAAAGCAAACCTCTGAGCTCCAGGATGATTTATTTATTTGCAGACCCTGCTCATTAGGAAAGCCTCCTGAGATGCCCATCTCATCTTCTTGGGGGTCTCCACCCTGCTTGTAAAATGAAGAATGATGCATAAGGCTGTAAAATTAGGAAATAAATTTCTTTGCAAAACAAAGCCTAGCCAGGGTGCCTCATTGCAAGACATTGCTCCTGGCACAATCACAAGGACTGTAGTCACCAGGAATACGGACAATTCATTAGGAAATGGAATCTTGAAGCGCTAGGATGCAGTGGTATGTAACGTTTGCTTAATAAGCAGTTGAAGTATAACAATGATGACTTTCCTATGGAAAAAGAAGTGTTAAATTCTGTGTGTTCTGTCACTTGATGGATCAATGGCCAACGTGAATTTAAGTTTCAGGGATGCACATATTAACACACATGTACAGCTGTGCTCAAGCTAAAAACTTGTATGTTAATCTGTGCTGTATTGTAGTAATGGGGTATTGCTGTTGCAAGTTCCATGAGAAAAATCTATGAATTTTAGAATTTGATTTTACTGATCCAAACATCTGGGTAGAGTGATCAATCATCAGATTTAATAATCACATTTCTGTTTTTAAAGTATAATTGCCAAACTCACTTTTACAATGATTGCATGCTGGGCAGTTTTGCCTTGCAAAATTACGGCAATCCTCATCCCTTAGGATAAGCAAGCATGTTCAACACTTTATAAAGCTGTGCCATGAAATACTGCCAAACATCAAAATTGGGCCCCAAATTTTTGTCTTGCAAGGGAAACTGCATTCAAGTATAATTTGGATACCTATGCAAAAAAAATGCAGCAAATATCTTTTGGATTTGATGAGTCTGAAATCCCATTATTTCATGAGGCAGAGTATTGCAGTGATGTGTTTATACAAAAATATGCAGTTATTCTTTCAGAAGGATGCTTACTATATTTTTTTTTCAGTGATTTCTTTCCAAAAAATTTCAGCAATCATGAATATCTGGCCTAAAGTTGTGTCCATGCAACAGCTGTATTTTGCAGTACTACAGACTGGCTCCAGGGAAACCACTGTGGTCTCTTCATTCCCAGGGCTTTAAGGCTCTATTGATATGATAGACCATAATGATTTGGAATGAGGATTATGGTCTGTCACTAAATAGCCTGGTATTATGCATATACCATAATACAGTTACTATGATTTTTTAAGACATATTCCTGGAAGCCTCATTAATTTGTGTAATAATAACTCACTCCATCATAATTTATGTGTAAAAAGAGTAGGATTATGCTTTGGGAATACAAACAGTAATTGCATTGGTGCAGATTGGAGATACAGAACATCAGGAAGCAGAAGCTGCACGAATCTTAATGGTGGCCTATGCATTTTATTCTGAGCGTGCCTCTCTGTTCTTAACAGCACACTTCTGTAGCCCCCCAGAAATTCAGATTATGCATTAATAAGGGCAGGGTGCAAGACAAAATGAATTGCCAGAGCTTCTTTTCCTCTCGACTTCCCTTCACCCTGGAGAAAAAGTCTCTAAGGCAATTTTAATCTTATTTTACTCATAGTTGTATTGCTTTTCTTTGACTTTTGTACTTTCACTGGACATAAGAATGAACTTACCTAATTCCAGGTGACTTTTTCCAAGCTTCCTCTTAGAGAAGTCAGAAACAAAACCATATGTGGCAGATAGTAGGATTTAACCACAATAGAGGGAAGGTTAATATTCTTAGAACAAGCAGAAGCTCTAGGGCATTTTGTTTCATTTGTAACATCCATGTATATTGCTGATATATTTTTGAGAGTGATCTCATGGCTCATTGACACTAGTAGTTTTCAGATTTTAGTTTTTAAAGATGCTTTCCTGCGTAAGATGGGAAACGTCTGTTGATGTACCATAGGGGTGCTGTACAGAGAGGGTGTAAAGCTATAGTAGAGATGTTAGGGAAAAGGAAGCTTCAGCCGTTCTCTTCTCTGTTCAAAGAAAGAATGAACAGGAGGTCTGACTTGTTTAGGGGGGAAAAAAAGGAAGGAGAATTCAAAATAGAAAATAATTGTAGTTGTGAATGAAATAAGGATTTTGGCTGGAGCCATAATTAGAAGGCAAGTTTACTACCAAGCACTAGCAAGGGAACCTTTCTTACTTTCTTAACCTCAGTAGCTCTTACTTCCTTCTAAGGTCAGAAAGAAGCAGTGTTTACAGAGTCTTGGTGCTGAGTTTCCATAAACAGAAAGAATAAAGTATTATTTTCAAATTATATAGATTAGAATGTAGGAAGAAACAAATCTAGAAAATAGGGCATGATGTACAAACGAGAGCTCAACATTCAAGCATGTTTTGTCTGCAACCCTCTACCCAGCACAGGGTGAAAATACGGCTGTTTCTGCCCCTAGTAGAGATCTGTATAGAAAAGAGGTCAACCTCACATCTCAGCTCTTAACAGGCTCTTAGACATGCAAACAGTCTTAAGGACTAGAAGGCTAAACTCACCACACTCAGCTACAGCTCAGCCAGAGAGAATGGTATTCCACGTGATTTATGTGACATTGTGTGTGGTAAGTCAGTGTGTTAATGTATTTTTTCACTCCATATTTATTGCTTGGCTAGACTTCCCTTGTTCTGACCATGTGCTCTTCTCTGACAGATCAGGAAAGTCATAATAAGCAACTGCTCCTTTTCTACAAACACTCTTGCATTTGGAGCCTTGCAAGGTCAATCTTCCCTCTATTTCTCTTCTCGTGGAACAATGCCACGGAAGAGGCGAAACTGAGACACTCAGAAATTGTGGCCCATTTTAAAGATGATGGAACATAGTGTGCAATGTTCATCCTCTTTGATAGAAAACTCTCATTTGTTTTCCACAGACAATATTTCTACAGCAGAAAATGGATGTAAAACAAAAGCTATTGCTGTCTTAGGCTAAGTTGTTTCTCTGTGGAGAAGCAGCTAATGGAAGCAGAGAAGTGCAAAAAAAATCAGGGCAGCTGAGCCTTCATCTACACAGCCACAGTCAATGGAATCAACAGAAAAGGACAAGCCTGTAAAGAATGACAATCTTTGCTAAACTGATCATCCTGTGATACTTCGTAAGGTAAGGGCTGGGCCTTGGATTATGTATTATGGATTTAGGCTTGATTCCTATGATAGAATTTGGCACTAAACTTTCTTCTGAAATTATCTCGAAATATTTGTCTGTGACTAAATTGTGCTTAACTTGAAACAGGAACTGCTGTGCAGTGGCAGCACAGGCCAAAAATAAAGATGCAGTACACTCAGTGCAATCAGTCAGACTGATTAGACACTATGGATAAATATGCATCCATTCTTCTATATGCATGGAAATCTGCTCCCATGTAGGTGTTATCTCCTCCCCAAAGTACCAGTGCCTCATGTTATCTATCATTTGATGCTGCCAATGTAAGGTGCCTTTGTGAGATCGAGGCAGTACTTTGTTGCCTGTAATCACCACATTTAAAATATATTGTGGGGACTCACGTTACATTTAGGAACAGCAGAGGTGAACTCATCAAGGCCTGTGGGTCACACTTGCTGTTCCTTCGGGTGTACATTCATCACCAAGAAAGAATCCTGTGGGCAGGTTTTTTCTCAGTATGGAAGTATGTAGACTTTGGTGTGTATCTGTAAGTGAAGTGTCCAACTCCTGTTACAGGAGACTGAAAGCAGGAGTCAGTTGCTTCTTCTAGGGGTTCTAAGCATACCTGAGATGTCCAGGGTAGTCTTGGTGTATGGCTGATACTCTGGATAGACAACTATCTGTTCATCAGCCCTCTCTGGATGTTTCAGACACTCTGGGACAGCTCCAGTGGCACCAGATACTTCTGCCTGGACAGCTGAGCCATCAACTGACTCAACTCTGTCATTAAACTTCCAGGTACCATTCAGCTGTCTAGCGAGTAGCTGTCTCTTACTGCTAAGGTAAACTGTTCTCTAAATCCACTCAGTTGTTTTAGGCATTCAGTATCATTTAACATGACCTCAGGCATCTGGATTTTTCCTGGCTCTATCTGTTGCTTCAAGCAAGCATGGGTCTCCTATAAACTTTGTGTTGACTATCCAAGTCCACACTGGCCCAGATATAGGCACCTTTGATGGCAGAAACCCGCAATGTTTAGGCAACTGAACTGATAACTGTTTCTCTCTATAATGGAATTGCTGGCTCATAGGTATCTGTATTCAGATATCTGGTGTCTTACTCTTGAACTGCAACTTGCCCAGAGGGTCAGTTTTTGAGCCTCATTCTCCCAAGTTACGCTGTTTTTCAATCTGAGGCATGTAGTGATCTGTACATTGGTCCTGGGAGGTCTGCAAAAGATGATTTAGTAAACCAGGTAGTGTATGCCAGAAAGCTGAGCAGGTACATGAAATTTTGAAATGTTCTGCATCAACACTGGAGATTCAGCAGGGCTCCACATGTTGAAGTGCTTACAAAACTTGTATTGAAATTTCAG
Organism: Oreocharis arfaki; assembly: GCA_013398015.1. Lineage (NCBI taxonomy): Eukaryota > Metazoa > Chordata > Aves > Passeriformes > Paramythiidae > Oreocharis > Oreocharis arfaki. The sequence continues at coordinate 18,601 of VZRR01006552.1, read as the reverse complement.
ACACCAGAGTGTGTGGGTGTGTGTGCTGTTGCCTTTCCCTAGACAAACTTTTGAAGACAGAGGTTTTGGCAGCATGGAACTGTTTTGCTAGGCTTAACTAACCACAAATAGTTATAAATGATAACATAAGAAACACCATACTGTTTAGACCAGTGGTCATTCTAGTCTGGTATTTCATCTCCAGCAGTGGCAAAGAAGATGGTTTATTGGGAGAGCATATAAGTCTAGTCCTTTTAATATCCTGGTTAGTCTTTTTATTTTCACTTTATGGACCTATTTTCTACAAATTTGTCGATTGCCTTTTTGAACTTGAGTTTATGTATTACGGTCTATACCAAAATGGCTGAAAGCCATTTATTAACACACTGTAGTCAGCTGACACCTTAAAAATAATGTGTGTGGATATTATTTATACTAGTATTTAAAATTCATATTTCAAGTGTGTCTTCTGACCTCTAGATGGTCATGGACTCAGGGTGCCAGGCACTGTAAGAAGCTGGACTGCCCATAATCTATCTGTTGTGCAAGGATTTGCTGTTTTTCATGTACCAGGAAAAGAATAACATTTAAAGGGAATGTTATCTTTGTGACTGGGATTACTTTTTTTCCCCATTGATAAAAGGAAAAAAACATGAATGCTTTTATTTTAAAAATATTTGAGTGGAACCTTTGTTAATGTTGTGAAACAGTGGTAACTCTGAGTCACAAAGTACTTAGCTGAGATATTATCCACTTGCAATTTGTATCAAGTCCCTCCTTCTGTTTCAGTTTTTGTCTGCACCCATTTTTCATGTTGACTTGACAGGGTCAGGATGTAGTTTTAGAAATGGAGCATTTATCTTGTAGTGATAAAGTTTATGCCTTTAATGTTACCTCTCAAATGTAAGAGAAGTCAGACAAATTGTCTGGGTTGTTTCAGGGTTGGAATGCTGTGAGCATTCCCCATTTATTCCACACTGCTACTGGATTCCAATTCATTAAAATTATTTAGTCAGCTATTTATTTCAACAGGACCAGACACCTGCTAAGAGTTATGCATGTGCTCAGATGTTCTTCTGAATCAGTCTTTGCTTGTAGAGCTGTCAGGGACAACCTTTGGGAAGTACTGAAAATGGCTTATGATTATATCTAAGTCAGATCCCTATGTGTTTATGTACTACACTATGTAAGGCAATTTGTCCTTCCTCTGGCTGTCTGCATCCTTGGTATTTGGTCATAAAAGTATGTTCAGAGCAGAGTCCTCTCTACCCTCATGTTTTTAAGTTACCCTTACCTGCTGCATTTTTTGAGTTTTCTTTTTTTGTTCTATGAGGTCAAGGCTAGCAGAATCTCACAACATCCAGCCAAAGTCCATGGTAAGTTTTGGGAACAGATTGATGTGTTCTTCCTTTTCCTCATTTCAGCTTAATAAAATCTTCCCTTGTGCAAATTCTCAGAGAGCAAAAATTCTACATTTTCCAGATGATGCAAGGATAAAAACTGGGGATCTGTTCCTTCTTTTTAAGTCAAAAAACTCAAGTACAGCCAGCTGGAAATTTTGCCAGCAGGAGCTGGACTCACACAGGTTTGTCTGAGCAAAATGGGCAGTGGGAGGAGGAATGGAACCATGCTTCCAGAGAGGCACCTGAAGGGGCAAATTTGAAAGAGAAGCTGTTCCTCTAGTCAAAACTCAGAGGTGGTGACTGTGGTTTCACAAAGTCTGCACGCAGCAGAGCATCTGAAGGGCCTGCTCAGGTATCTTGCTGAACTGGTACCTATGCTGATGTCTTTGAAGGAAGAGCTCGTGATCAACAAAATTCTATGGTGTTGAAACATGACTCTTGCAGTGAATCTGCCTCCTGCCTCCACAAGTCCATATGGATCTGTACCCAAGGCTCATGGGTGATAACTCACAGATGAAGCTGATGTATCAGTCTTAACTTGAACAGGGCCTTTTCTCTCCCTTTTTTGCAGACTGTAAAGGATGTGGCCTTATCTTGGGCACTCCCTGACTCCTGTCAGTTGGTGTCACAGTTGAAATGTTATTTCAATCCAATTTCTTTTATCTGAAAGTATTTATGTGAGCAGATAAAGCATTAAGCCTTTATCCCCAAGTGCCCTGCTCCACTTTAGTGCTCCAGATAACATTGACTTGTGCTGGAGCTGCCACTCTGTGGACAGGAAATAAATTCTCTCCCCCATTCTCTGCTTGATCTTTCATGGTGGATAATGGGGATGTGTGTGTGATGCTACTGACAGACCTCAGGATGCAGTCCATTAAGAGGCTAAAGGGAATCTCATCTTCAAACTGTAGGAATCTGCTTTTTTCCCCCTGCTGTAGCTGTATTTATTTGAGGTGGGAGAAGAGTGGGACAGTTCAAACCTGTATTTACTACTTTTCTCTGAATTGAAGTCTTAGTTTAAAAGCCAGCAGGTCTCCTCTTACTCTTCTCACATCTCATAAAGAGCTTACTCAAACAGGCCTGTCAATGTAGCTAAGAGAAAGTACTGTTCAGCATGAGAGAAACTATCAAGAGCCGTTGTGAAGTAGAATACATGAGATTTATGGATTTGAAATGCAAAAACCATGAACTGAAATGCAGTCAAGTGCTTTCTAAGACTGACAGAACCCTTTTTAGGAGGAAGCAGAAGAGCTGGGAATGAAGGAGTGAAGCTGAGCCTGGAAGAAGGGGAGCAAGGAGAAAGGTGTTTTTAGTTTTGCTTTTGCTTCTCACTATCCTATGCTACTTTTTAATTGGCAATGTATCAAACAATTTCCCCCTAAATTAAGTCAAGGTTTTTTGATTTTTTTTTTCATTTCGGGGGGGGGTGGGGGGCCTTTATGTGACAAATGGTAAATGATCTCCCTGTCCTTATCTCAAGCCATGAGGTTTTTAATCTTTAAATCTCCTCCTGAGAGAGCATCTGGGTGGCCCCTGGAATTCAGTCCTAGCTGAACCACCACAGTTATCCTGGCACTCCCTGAGGTGAGTGCTAGCAATCTCCATAAGAAGTTCTGGAAAGTTAATTGAGATTTGTGGACTGGGAGATGGGAGATTTAATTGTCATATGCAAAAAACTTCCAGCCGCAGCAGTTCTTACACACAGACTAAGTGGCTGCACTTAGTTTTTATGAATGTCCCTGATACAGGAAGAAGGACATGACTTGTGTAAGCTCTGGTAGAAACACAGAGAGGAAAACATGCCTCCCTACACAGGTCAATACATACATAAATAGGAATTTTTGGCTTTTAGTTGTAACTAGTAATCAAAGAGAAACAATTAAAAATATTATTCTATGCAATCATAAGCTTAAGAAATATCTTTAAGAAGTGAACACTGACTCATCTTCCTTAATCACCTGATCGATGCATGTAAGTGCCCTTTCAAGTCAGTGGAGAAAAAGGAGTACTTCTAGCATTTGATAAATCTGATCAACCTCTTGGAGCAAAAATAAGGAGGCAAATTTTACAGGCTGTATAATGAACCTCTGGAACATGCTGCCATTGGAGGGCACACAGTGTCTGCAAGCAGGATACAGGCTTGGATGAGTTCATGAACTCATGGATGAAAATTCATGAAAATGGATGTCACAGGGAATGGTCAGGGCTGTATCTTCCATTGTCCATAATCCAGCGACCTCGGACACTGGTAGTGAACAGGAGCAGTGGCCTGCAGAAAATGTCCAGAGCTTTTCCTAGCAGCATCCTCTATTACTGCTGCTGCAAGCAAAGCACTGCACTCTAAAGGACACTTCTTGTACTGCAATACTGCCTGTGGCCCCAGGCATTTCTCCTCCATTTCCACCTGGTTGGGGATACTGCTCCCTGTCCTCCTCACCCTCCCACGTCCAACTGTCCTGTACATGTCACACGGAAAGTACAGAGACTGGGACATGAGGACACGTGAGAATTGATGAACAGACCTCACTAAAGAATAGATACTGTGTATTTTTTTGCCTTTTACTCCTAGGATACTCTAGGGTTGCTCTGCTTGGAGAAACATCTAGATGTTTTAATCAGTTATCAGTTATTCAAAAGAATGATATTTTGTTGTGCGGATAACTGGGAAAGTGTTTCCTACCTAACAGCCTTGAATATTGTACTCAGCCTTGAATATCTCAGCCTTAAATTTGTCTTCCAAAGAGTTAATAGGCACAGCTCTTATTATTAATGTAGTGTAAAGAACAAAGAGCCACTTAAGGGACACTTCTGTTTTATGGCCAAAACTGGAATAACTAGAGCTGAACTAAAGAGGTCTATTTGGTTTGAGTGGAAATAAATCTGGAATAACCCAGACCACAAAAGCCATACATGTCAGCCACTGCTCAAAGGTTTTGGTAGCAGTGCAGCTGGGCAATTCTTCTTAGTGCTGAAACACAGATTCTGTAGTAGAGGCAGGCCACAGGGGGGATATTTAGCTCATCTACCTTGAAACACTGGCATTTTAGAAGGAGCCATCTGAGCTAGTTGCTTAGGGGCCTTTTATAGTCAGTGGGAGAATGAGGTGCTTCTGAGGTGTGATTTGTCTAAGGTACTTCCCACCTTTCTGCTGGGTTGAGCCTCATGGAGATGGAGAAGTCTGCCTGAGGGGTGCCTAAGGTTTGGTCAGAGAAATCGCTGCTTTGAGGACTGAGTCAACAATGTGCATTGGATATGGCAAAAGTAGGGAGAGGCAAGAGAAAATGGTCATGGAAAATGACACGAAAATTCCTTTCCATGTGTTGAAAATTTAATTTTTGAACTTGCCATTTTTAGGCAGTAATTCCATTCCAAAATAAACATACATAGAAAGTGGTTTATAAAAGGAGTGAAATAGCTTGAAAAGAAAATAATGTTCTAATTTAGGCTGAGCAATTATTTTCATTTGGCCCAAAAGCTCACTTTTCTAATTTAATTTCTCCTAATAACAATAAAATAGTATTTGGGCTGAGCCACACTGAGGTGATTGTTTGGGCTTAATCACCACACTAAATAGAAAAAATGCCCAACCTATTACTTGCCTTTAGACATTCATTTTCCTACTGCTGTGGGAAATAGCTGTGATTACAATGGTAATATCTTCTTTTCCGCTTTTGCTTCTCCTGATAGATGGATTGCCTTACTGGGGACTCAATCTGCCTGTGATGTCCTTGACACCTCCTTTTTGCCCTACCTCATGTATAGATGTTTTAATTGTCACACAGGAGCCCCTGCAAGTGCACAGCTGAGGGAAAATGGTGAAGCTCTGGAGGGTTTTTTAAGAGTTGAGATCAGCTGATGAGAGCAACTTTTTCCTGGGTTTCCTGGTTCTGCCTATGGCATGGAAATAGAGATGTAGTGATAATAGCTGTCCTCGACATATTTTGAATCCTGTTGACTTTCAACACAAAAAGCAATATCTTGGTGGTATAAGTAAAACAAAATTTGCCAAAAATTGGTTTTGCTGCTGTCTTATGAAATTAAACAGAAAAATCCTTCATCTAGAATTTTTAGAGTAAACAAATTAAACCCTTAAATGAACATGGGGTTTATCTTTGGAATGGAAATATTTTTTTACACAGTTATTTAAAGTTGTGTTTTCTGGAAAACAATTTTTTCATAATTTCCGCTTCCTGGAGAAAAAAAAAAAGAAAGTGTTTTGGGTTATTTCCAAACTCAGAACTACATTGATTTAGGAATGCTGCTTTGTCGTCTTGTCAGATTTTGTAGCTGAAATGTGTAGTTTTTCCTTTCTTTTTGAGCTGAGCTGCCCTGCTGGGCTCTCTCTTTCCTCACCACTCCCTTCAAGGTCTGTGGTGTTGCCTCCCTGAATCTGAAGAGGAGAGAGGAGAAAGAAGGTCACTGTGAGTGATGGAGGCTGTTGTGCATGTAGAAAAACGTGGTATTAAAAGAAATTCGTAGGATGAGGACTGAGCTGCATCAAGACTGATTTTTAAAATAAAATACTCATTCTTCATGAAAGTATTTAATTTTTGAATCACTATTTCAAAAGTATACATTTCCCCCCTTTTCTCCTATCTTCATTTTCAGGTCATCAGTCACTGATACCATTCAGAAACACATTTTGTAGGAAAAAGGCCAGGGCCAACCAACTGCAGTTTGTGATGGCCAGCCAGGATTCATCTCAACACAGAAAAGCCCAAAGAGCATCTTAGTGCTGGATCTTAATTCCTTAGAAATGTCAGATGTTTTGCATTGACATGAAATAAATTCTATGATTCAGATAACTCATTTTTAAAATCCAAGTCTCTTTGTGAATTAGTTAAAAACGTGACTTTATCTGCTCCTCATTAATGCCCCATGCTGCAAAATTTTGGCAATTTAGGAAGTCTTTGGGAGAAAGGGATAGTTCCCTCCAAGTTAACCTGACTCCTAACTCCAGGTAGAGGGATCAAGGATCAGCTCCTTAATACAGTCCCAGTTGTTCTAAAATTAATAAATGTCCTTAGCAAACACTATCATTTCTTCATTGGGCAACTAGTTATATTTGTGGATAACCCAAAGAGGTTTGCCAAGAACTTCTATGTTTTATACTTTTCTAATTAAGAAAATTAGGGTGTGCTCTTTCTACATGACTGAAATCAAGACCATTCAATGTATTATGTACCTGCTTTCCTGTTTCTCACTAGTTTGATGATTCTTATAGATTCTTTTGACTGTATTATTCATTATCTACCCGTTGCATTTTCAGCATTTTATTACAGTTTGACAGACTAAACAGCTGTTTAAGTACAAGTATATCTTTTTCCTGGTCTTTGTTCAGAGTTGCTTTAGCTCTTGTGAAGCACAGATTTCCAGCTGGGAGCCAGAGCAGTTTGAAATGTCTGTAGCAGACAGCTGAGGATACAGTTTAATTAGCCTACTTTGATCTTTTCTATGGTGGCTGATGATTTACTACAGCTTGCAGCATGGTGAGGCAATTATATTCATGGTCATTATAACTGCATCCTTTGAGCCAGAGTTATCGTAGAAGTAAGATTAATTATAACGGGATTTTGTGGGGCCCAGAAGCCAAGTTAAAGTAATGTTATCTTCAGAATACTGCAATAAAGGAGGACTTCATAACCGAAATATTGGGCAAAACTTTGGCCTGGATGAGGTTAATAGCAAATCTCTCTGTAACTTTAGAGAGGAATTCATTTGCAGGATGTGCCAGATATAGAGTAACTTGGGCAATTTTCTGGAAGTTCTTAGCTATGTCCTCTTGCTTGGGCTGATGCCACTGTCAGCCCAGGATATGGTAGCAGTGCTGTTCTTCAGTGCCTTCAGAATTATATTCTTTCTTACAGAAACACAGAGGAAAATTTTGCAGAATACAGTTAGAATTACATATGATAACTTGAGCATTTTTCTTTCTTTGATCCTTGTCTTTTACTGAAAACACTTCTAGATTATTGTCTCTGCTCAGACCCACTGCTGAACCAGGCTTTAGGGGAGGGCCTTCCCTGACAGCTGATGTCCTACCCCACCTGCCAGGGACTACCTCTCCATGATCAGGTGCAGCCTCACTGTTTCACAAGCATTTCAGGTCCACGTATTCCAGCAGCATTCAGTTTATAGATGGCAGCAAGTTCAGGGGAAACCAATGTCAAACTGCAAGATGTCATGCAAATTTCAGATGTCGAAGTGCTGAAAAAGTGGAGACTTATCCTCAAAAGCCCAGCTTCGGGTAAATTATTGAAATGAATGGGCTAGATAGGCCAATGAAGAGGACCAGTGATTTTTCTCTGGATGCTTATATATTTATACATACTAATTAAAATTTTTTTTGAAAGTAATCAAATACTATAGCTACTGTGAGGAAGGAGAAATGAACAAGGGATGCTGAAGTAGGCTACTCTGCAGCTCACAGGAAGGTGAGTACTACCCTTTGCCACCCAAGGGAAACAAGAGCATGTGACTTAGTGCAATTACTGGCTTTGTTTTGTTTTTTTTTTTTTTGTTTCATCCAGCCTTTTTATAGGTTTCTCCACTAAAACAGGTTGCTGTTGAGTGCCAGACCCTGCCTTGGTGGCTGTGGTTTGGCCTGCTGTGCTGGTGTGCTTGCTGCGTCGGCACTGACGTGCTCATACAAATCTCAGTGTCCTGCAGCTCTTGCTGCAGTTGGACACAGCTATTTCTGTCCCTGTCCCCACAAGCTCTGCCAGCACCTCTCAGCAGAAGTGTTGGGCATGGGAGGGGGGTTGCTGTCCACTCTCTTGCCTGCTGCTTATCAGCTGTCAGCTGCCCAAGATGAACCATTGCCTCTTCCACTTCGGAAGGGAGCTGCCCTCACTGCCCTCACGGAACACACTGTTTTTCCAGGAGCTGCTGTGTTTTGCGGTTTCTCATCAGCATGCTTCTCTCTCCTTTTAGCCACTGATAGCAGGTGGCTTAGGGGGGTTTAAGGCCAAAGATGAAAGGGCCATAAGGAGTGAAATGCAGGAGTCCCTCTGCCTCACTGCTCAGGCAGTGGGGTGGCAAACTTTGCTCTCCCACTGTCTGTGCTGGAACAGCTATATTGCAAATTTTTTGGCTTCGCCCATTCATACTACTTCATTCAGAACAACTGAAAATCTCAAAGCTTCTGCCTTTGACTGCTTTCAATTAAATGCCTGAGAGGAATCCTTTGTCTTCAACATTTTAGACCACATGAGCAGTCATGGGTTAAAACCTCCCCAGGCAGACAGGAGCTGTGAGAGCCGCCCCAGTCAGTGACCCTTGGATAATGAGGTCACTGGGAGATTTCAGACCCATATGTTTGTCTCTGCCCAGGTGTTTTGAGGATGTGTAGACATGTGTCAAGGATATGTCAAAGCTCATGGACACTTCTACAAAGCTCAAGCCTTTCCAAAATGACCCACTTGCCAGATACTACCCTTCCATGTATCTGAGCGGGGCTCCGTGTGGCAGCTTAGACCCGGCTCCTGAAATGATTTTATTTACAGCTGGTATCTTTCCTGATCAGTGTTAAAGAGGAATATGACTGTATTCCTTCTGTGGCTCTTGTCCTTTAAAGAATATAATTTAAAAAAATTTACTGTTATTGGAGTTTTTACTTTTTTTTTTTCTTGTGGCTTCTGATAACTCCTGGTGTCCGTGGCCAACATTTATCTTTTCTCCTATCAGCTGTTGATACAGATGAGTTGATGTTGCAGTACAGGGTTATCCTGCATTGCTTTGTGGGATTGCTCTCTTGTTTTCTTTGGGTTTTAGTTTTGCCAGACTTTAAAATTCGAGGATCCCTCTGTGCACAAGGGCTGGCATTCCTATTTTGAGGGTATTAAATACAATTTAAATGAATCCTGTGATGTGGACAAAGGGGCTCAGTGCACTCTGCAAAAGTTGCAGGCTGCAAAAAGTGTCAGACTCACCCTAATGTCTCCATCACTTAGGGCTGAGTGCCTAAATAGACAGGATTTCCAAATGTACCCAAAACCTGACTCCTACTGCTTATAACACATCTTGTGAAACCAGGTCTACAGTGCTTCAGTTCTTTGAAAGGTCTCAAGTCCTGTGCTTCACACAGGAGTGGGGGGGGGGTG
>VZRR01006550.1:1838443-1931108 GCA_013398015.1 Oreocharis arfaki | reverse complement strand
CCTATAGTGCTGCAGGGGGTTGTGATTCAAATGCAGATGACACATCTGAGCTATTACACTGCTCACTGGGACCATTCGTGCAACCTTTTCTTAGAAATTTGGTCAGTATTATGTCCAGAGAGCAAAAACAATCTAAAGTTTCCATAAAGGAGACATGAATGTGTTTATTACACAAAGCCTGCCCCCATATGAAACAATTCCAGCTACTAATAACGAAGGCAAAGGAATAACAATCTATTCCCCTCTCCCCCAAATCCAAGTTACTCACAATATCAAGTCAGATCCTGTGACCTTAAAAGCATCTCTTCCAGTCCTGCCTGTCTTTCAGTACCATATGAAGTTACAGGGAGGATAAATTAATCACCTTGTGGTGTTTTCTCCAGCAATCCAAGAGAAGCACATGCATCAAGGAGTCTTTCAGTTCCACATACAGAGGTTCCAACATCATTTGCAATATCCACAGCCTTCACTGGACCTTTATCTTTCAGATGATCAAATATCTTCAGCTTAGAGGCTACAAACAGAGCCTATGTGTAGGTAAGAAATTGTTATCATCCTGCATTTAAAATACTGCAGTCAAAAAACAAAAGAACTGTACCATTTGCCTAGAATTATTCTACACAAATACTGTTAAACTGCTGCAATGCAGTTTAATGAACCTCCTAAAAATTGCTCCCTTCCTTCTCAGAGGGTTTTGGTATCTTGGCCAAATAACAGAACTTTTAATAACAGTGTTTGGGAGAGAAGGGAACTCATGGTATTTTAGAATGCAGCCTACAAATTTTGTATGAAGACCCACTTCTTTATTCAGCTATTTAGCACTTCCCCATCTACATGACTGTTTGACCTTATGGAACATTCTTAAGCATATGAACCAAGACCAAAAGATCAAATTAAATTTGATATATCCAATGCACAAGGAACTCAAACCTCTCCCCCTAGGTAGTGTAACAGCTTCAGTTGCTAAAATACAGGTCTTTATTTTATTAAAATTAAGGAGAAAACCCAAAAAGAACAAAGAATAAAAGAATAAATAAGAACAAGGAGAATAAAACTGCACAGCACAACTGTACTACTGGCACACCTTAACAGGATGTGTACACATGGAATGGGGATGAGAGAACAGCTAGTGCCTCATGGTGAAAAAAGCTCATGGGCAATGGCCATCTTAAGTTAAAAACCTTAGCTGAACTTTTTAAAAGATATGCTAACTAAACCACGGAGTAAAGTTAATGAGATGTGGTAATATATACCCTCCATTCAAAATTAATTTGCAATTCTACAGTTTCTGTATTCTGAAGTAGGTAAAACACCTAAAACCAAGGAACTTAGAGAGCACAACAATGGAGGCAAATGCAGCAATCACAGAATCCATTTCTTTACAGCTGCAACCAACTACAATGAAATTTAAAACTAAAGGTAATCAATGAAAGAAAGGCCTTGACATTCTGCTTAATAAAAATCAAAGGGAAATAAAGAGATTAACTTTGAGAGGTAGGTCTGCTATTGTGTGTCTATATATTCTATCATCTTCACCTCTTTTTACAGTTTCCTTTGTTATTCTAATAAGAACATATAGCTGGGATTTATTATAATTCAGGTTTTCACAATACTGAGCCAATTACATGTAGTTTCCAACCAGATGGCTTCTGAGACCTGCCCAGTCTTAGGACTGATACCAACTGGAAACTATTAGAACAGGAAAAAGAAGGTGAGAAGATAGGGCAGAAAGCTTGGCTGACCTACCATTCAATAATTCTCAGTTGAAAAAAAAAATAAAGAAGAAAAAAAGTCAAAGATCTGAGTAAAGATCAGACTATGTAAATTCGGAACTTGAAAGTTTTTAACCTGGAAGTATTTAATCCTATCCTCTCCTGCTGCAACAGAGCTGTTCAGAGTAAAATAGGCAGCAACATTTTCACCTGCAGGAGATTCTACTCTGCATTATAAAGTTCTTGAAGCAAAACTCAAGAATCAGAATGAAAAATCTTGAGAGCTTCTGTGTGCTCAAACCTATTCTACAAATGGAAAGATGATTAGTTTTATCATATCACAATTCATTGCTACTGGTAATTTTACAAATTCCCAAGATGAGGGAAAAAAAAAATCCCACTCGTTCAACATGCCATTCAGTACTTTACACTATGACTTTACACTGGAGTAGTGAGAAAGCAAAGCTCTTGCTTTTATTTCCAGCTTCCACTGTCTTTCAGTGCACAAAACAGAATTCGGCATCACATCACCGTAAACAGTGCAAGTAATGTACAACCACATGCTGATGATTTTCCATATTTATTTGTATTTAAATTGAAGAAATGCTAAGCACCATCTCACCCACTCAAACACATTGCTCCCTATGGATACACAAGCAGTTCACAAATGCAGTGACCTCAAAGCCACTTTATTCCAAACCTCTCGGGACAGCTTTGCACGCCTGCAAGCAGCACGCCCACAGATCTACACCACATGATCACACGACAGTCTTCCTTCAGAGCTGAGCACAACTCTCCACTGTTTCAGCAAAACTACTGTTCACTGTCTGGTGTGCCTCCCTCCATTCACCTCAAAGCTGTTCTATCTTTAGTTCCAAGTTTGCACTTCACTGCCACTTTAGCACTTTTTTTCACTTCTTCCTAAAACACAAATAACTTGATGGAGACCAGTGATCTATTAGAATGATCACTGTTCATTTCTTCTTCATTATTGTCTTTGCTACACTGGAACTCAGAGTAGAAAATCTGAGAGTACTTAAGATGTCCAGCTATGCATTTCTCATCATGCTTGGCTGATACACCGAGCATGTGACCTTGTTTGTGAGCTGTTACGAGTATGCCTCCATCAGACAGAGCAAGGATATCATCAGTTAAACACATGTGGAACATGAAAAAGGTTACTAAAAAATAACACTCTTAAGAGGCAATAAAAAATTAAGATCTTCCGCAGAATTCTAAGGCAAAGCATTAAAAGTTAGAAAGGAAAGCTTTTGTCACAGTTTTAAGTCAGGCGAGTTAACCACATTAAACGCTTTCTCTGCAGAGTAAATTCCAGCTTGGTTGTGCTCTTCTGATTAGTAAAAAAAAGTCTCCAACTCCTCTTCCCTCTCAATTCAAGAGATAAAATTATCAAATAGGTAACTGACATTTCATAGAACACATAAAAACAAATACAAAAAACCAAACCCACCAATGTTTGCACTGCACCAGAAACTTCAGCTATCTTAGACTCTCCAGAACTTCAGCAGTCCTTTTTTACTCATTAATACATTCTTTTCCCAGCTCAAGTATTTCACATAACTGGAACATACTGGAGTCCAATGAAACAAATGTATCAGGCAACAATGTAATGAGTAGTTTTATTTTTTCCCCTTACCTTTGAAGCTCTAAAACCATCCATCAGCTCTAGAATTTTGGATGGAAGTTTTGCTGCACTCTGCGACACTCCATTCTGATTTTCCAAAGGTACTGTAAAACCAGTTCTGACGGCAGAACTGTTTTCAGAAGTGTAAACAGCTCCTGAGGAATGGATCCCACTGCTGTCCAACTTACTAGCACCTTTGTGCTTCGTGAAATTTGAAGATTCACTTTCTCCATCGCTTAGGTTCTCAAAAGTGTCCACAGAAGGGATAGAGTTGTATTTTTTATGTTGTACATTATGTTTAGAGGGTGGATAATACAATTCTGCTAGCTTTTTGCAGAAGTGATTTAGAGGAAATCCCACCACGTTCAAGAAGTCTCCATGGACATACTCAACTAACATTCCACCAAGGGCTTGGATACCATATCCACCAGCCTTGTCCCTGGGGAAGAGAAAGCAAAAACAACATTAGTCTACTTAAGGTTAAGAGCAGAGGTATCACAGAACACTAATAATCCACCACTACTGCAAAGGATGGAATAAAGACCAGTGTATCTAAGCTAGAGGCAGATTAAATCTACTAGCTAGGCTAAACACTTCAATTTGTAAATCACAAGGTAAATATAAGGATCAGTATTTCCACTAAGGGTGAGTAGCCAAAGCTCTTGATGCTTCAGACAGTACAAGAGCCACAGTCACCTAAGCAGTCAGAGTGTGTTTTCATAGGGTCCCCAGCATCTGCCAAGTCATGGCTACCAAAAAGCTAACAGTAAGTGTCACCAAGACCAACACTGCCACTGGGTCACCAGATGCATACTGACCCTCATCCAATTCCACAAGAGGCTGGAAAGCCTTTAGGAATGTTAGGTCCCAAAGGAGCTCAACAAAGACAACCCCTTAGAATTCAAATGACTGTAGAATGTGTCTTGCAGATGTGAGTCACAGGAATACCTGAAATGAGCATTGGGAAGACAGGACCTTCTTGGGAAAGAGCAACCTATTCAAACAAGATCCACTACTCCATTTAGCTCTATCCATCTCTTGTGCAACCATCTGAGATGGAAGTAGAGTTGTGTTTCACAACGCTGTGCTCTTAGATGCCACGGTAATACTGGTAATTTGGCACAATAATGCACATGCACAGAAATTATCCTTGAAAACCTAATTTGCCTTTAGGCATAATTATGCAAATTCCACAGAGTGGAATGGAAATACATACAAGTCAGATAAGCTGCTGTGGACCCAACAACTTTACTGTTCTCATACAAGGAACAAGGCAGTTAAAAGTATGTTTCCTACACAACAGCAGAATCTGAAAGCCTGCGTCAGCAAGCTTAGAAACCAAAGGTCAGTCAGTCTTGGATCTGTTAACTTAAGGTAGCATGGAATTATGGAAACTGCTTGAGAAACAAGGTTACTACAAAAAAAAAATTACTGCTAATTTTTTAATCTTAGATTTGATCAGAAACAGCTCTATTTTTAGTATTTATCTCTGGATTCCCTTTCTAATAGCATCCTAAAACAAACAGAGGAATTAGTATCCTAGCAAGTAGGATTTTCTGAATTGTTGTAAATTGAGGAATAGAGATTCTCCTGTAATCTTGGATTTGAAGCACTACCTTATAACTTTGTAATTGTTTAAATTATTTCTTCTTTTATAACATTCTTACTACTTACATCAACTAAATTAGGAGTATTATAATGACTAAAATGTCTTCTCATTTTGAAATGAAGTGCAGTCATTTTGGTATATGCAGGGAGGCAAAAACCATTATGACCATTAAAACCAACTGTTATCATACTCCCAGCAAGAACATTAACCCAACTGGCCACAGATTTATTTTTCTTCAACACTTTATGTCCTGGGATTGGATCCTGAAGTGAACATTTACATTCTACATTTTAGTAATTCATAGTAAAGTCTGAAACTGTAGAGCTCCAGGCTCTGTCATCACCTACTTCCCAAACTGCAGTAGGGTCCTTTGGTGTCACTGCCATCAGAGGAAAGCTACTAAAACCACATAGGATTTTCAGGCTAGAAGTTGTAAGCAGTCAAAGTTGTTCATAAAAGAAAGATTACAAAATAAAAAGCTGGGTCAAAGAGGCTGGAAGAAACTAAGTCTACTCATTGTACAAGCCCAAAACAGTTGGGATTACTGTGGTACAGCCTTCTTTCTACAGACAAACAGAAAAGAAGAAAGAGACACTGCCGGCAAACAGAAAATCCTTGGTTAGAAAGAGGAACAAGAATAAAACAAAAAGGAAAACATCTTTCTGCGGCCACAATTTGAGGGTTTTTATTGCCTCATCACAGACTACCTTGAGACAGCAATTTCCCCTCCTTCCTTACCCATACTTTAGGTCAGCTATGTATTTCTAATATTAGTCTCTGTCACCAGATCGACTTAAGTACTATATGGCAATTTTCTTCTTGCTAGAAAAAGAACTCAATCTAATCCTCAACAGCACTAGTAATTTTTCTTTTATTTGATCATTAAGTCTTGTATTATTTAATAAAATTATTTTGCCATTTAAATTAAAAAAAAAAAGGTCACTTGACTGCAGTATAGTGTTTAGAAAAAACTGTATGCATTTAACTGTGTAACCTGTATGGGTGGCCATGGAGGAGGGAACAAAAAAAAACAACCAAAAAAAACCTGTTGTGAGATACTTCTTACTGTTTTGCAAAACTTACAGGACACTGTTTAGTAGTTCCTTTGCGAAGTCAGAATAAATGCTTCCTATCCCCAGATACCCTAGTATATAAACAAAGATCAATTGGCTTCTGCCTCAGAGAGTAATGAAACACATTCTCTGAACCTTTGCTCCCTGAGAAACCCTTGATGTCACACACCCTGTTTAGCAGAATGAACAAAATGACCCAGCACTGCTTATGAGCTGTTTTGCTGCAGCAAAGTACTGCTAAAGCATATCTGCTTCCAGAGGAAATATTCTGAGTATTCCAAAATAATTTTCAACCTCACATTCTTCCTAAAAATCTATGGTCATTTCTCCTTCAAATTGCAACTCTATGACCCACTAGATCTAATCATGCTAATTAGCATCACCTTCCAAAAACCTACCTAGGAATTTGTTACAAGCTGTAGTCTTGCCAAAACATTCTCTCTACATAATCCAATTTAACATCAGTCTGTTCAATAAGCTGTGAACCTTGCATGTTCACAAAGTATGCCTCATTTACACATAAGCATTGAAGTATATCCAAAGTCTACACTAGTTTCTCTTTCCCCAGTAAAACATGACTTTATTGTTTTATAGCACAAATTAGTTTAAAAACCACCACAATTTATATTCTTACGTGGCCAGAATTGAAGCTACAGAGACAAAAGGTCACATCAGATCACCTGATAGGCAGTCCACAGTGCTTACTATGCCTTCACAAGGCTTCAGCTAACACAAAGGAAAGAAAAAGTCCTTTCCTTTGTTGACTCCAAATAAGTACCTTTTTTTTTTTTTTTTTTAAATCTAGTGAACTTCATCTTAGGAGTAGTAATGAGGCATTCTGTTCCCATCCTATTTCTTCCATGGAATCACTGTTGTCTGGCATATTGTCTTTGTAAATTTTGCCTTATATAGGTCAGTTACTGTATTACCAGCATAGCAGGAACACATAAGCTGAAGGACAACTTTGGCATAGGAACATATATAAACCATGCTTTCACTTATCACAAGCATAAGCAAAAACTAAGCTGGTGTTCCTTGCATCAGAGCAATGATTTTGATAGACTAAACACACCAAGTTCTCGCTTCTTCCAATACAGTTCCATGATGCCCTGATTATCCCACACTCACTCTTTTCACCCATTTATAGTGAGAACTATGCATTTCCTCAGGCACCCAAAGATCCCTGAATGCCTCTGCTAACAGAGAGATAATTGTACATTGCACAAGTGCTTGCTCTTATCCAGAGTATTTCAAGTCTTCACTTTTCAGATTCATTAGGGTTCTAAAAAAGTAGCTCACTTTCACTGGAGAAATGACAGCTTTACACAAGAACGAAAGAATAGTGACCTTGCATCACCCATGCTATCATTTATCAAACACAGAGCAAAATTTCACAGAACACAGGACAACATTTTACACTGGTGGCTTAATAATGTACCCTAACAACCTATTCTCAAGTGTTGTGTGGTGGCATCAGGGTCCTACTTACATTGGCTCCCCACTGTGAATGTACTCCCATAAGAGCTCCTCAGACAGCTCAGAAAATTTTACTTTAGTCTCTTCATAGAAATCGGTGATATCCATCTCCAGCTGATTGTCTACAGAAAGGAAGAGGCCTTATTAGAATCAGAAATAGATGTTATGCTCTCTAAACTACAAAGTTTTATTTCTTAATCATTTGACAATTTTGCTTGAGAAAAATTAAATATATTACACAGATATATGAAACAATTAATACATTCTTTAGGGACAGCAGACTCAACTTCTCCAAAACAGTAAAAGTTTGTACTTTCAACCTCTGCTGTTCTGTCTCAGGGTTAACACACTGCTCTTCCTGGGTGGAATTCTTAAATTAACAATGATTACACAAAGCTATTTATGGATGCTGGCAGACACGTGCAGCACTGAGTACAAGGCAGGCTACAACCACCCTTCCAACTTTATGACTGTTGTCAAAGAACTCTTAACAACAGATCAGAGTTCAACATGTAGCTGTCATAAAAGTGGGAACGTGCAGCCGCATCTGCACTTCAGACTTGGGTATCCAGCAGTCCCACCAGGAATCATCACTGTCATCTTCCTATCATCTCTTGAGAGATGACAAGATTATTTCAGACTTCTGTAGCTGGAAGTGGCTAAGGGAAGTATAATGAAGTACTGCACACCTGGGTATGGACCCTGCTGTCACTGCAGAAAGAGGCTTTTCCAACACATGTCCAAAAGGCAACAGCCTTGCACAAATGAGTGTGCACATTACAGATTATTAGCTCTCTCTAGTCTTTTCTATTAACACCAAGGTCAGAATCTCTTGTTACTGTAGTTCTGGTAGCAGTGGAAATGCTTGAGGAGGACTAAGGAATATCTACAGTACAGACCAAGGGAAGAATGTTAACCAACTTCTAATGGTGGTAGTGTGAAAATAAAACACCGAGACATTTAATGACCCAGATGAAATAAGAAAATTGGTGCATATGACGACAGATTACTATGTCTTTCAGCATTGATAGAAAACTCCAATCAGCTCAAGATGAAAATTTCATCTTTAACAAGCCAAAAAACACATTGTAACTGCAAACTGTAACTAAAAATGTATTCTACAAAACTGTTCAATTGATTGCATCTCTTGGAGAATATGCAGACTAAAGGTATTTTTATTCATCTGACTGTAATGCAGTTCAAATTTGTGAACTTCAAATGAGATGTGCTGTTATAGCATCCCTTCTACAGTTGGGTGCACTTAACCTTCTTCCTAGAGTAAAGAGTTAAAGGTGCTATTTATGTTGCTGGGTTGCTCATAGGAACCCTTTGGTAACATGTTTTATTTCTTTTGCAGCAGCTCTACTGTACTAGCATATTAGCAGTACTGCATCACTAACTTTATTTCCACTTTACAAGAGTAAAGAGC
Organism: Oreocharis arfaki; assembly: GCA_013398015.1. NCBI lineage: Eukaryota > Metazoa > Chordata > Aves > Passeriformes > Paramythiidae > Oreocharis > Oreocharis arfaki. Next base: position 1,922,164 of record VZRR01006550.1, on the reverse strand, counting down.
AATCATTCCAGAAAAGATTAAAAACTTAATTTGTCTACAGAAAGGCTATATCCAGTGAAACATCAGAGAAATAATCTCTGAAAAACCTCTACTAAGAAACTATTGGCACAATTATCAGATGATGCCCCTCAAACACTCCTCAAATTATACTAATGGTACAGTTTCCATAAAAGCCACTCGCTTTCTCTATAAGTTACCTGATTAAGAATATTAGTGTATCGCTCCCTACAGCATCTTAACAGCCTTAAGCCTCACCTGGTGTAAACACAATACAGAATAAAGCTGATATGGATCACATTCAGTCTCACAGTCTGTAGTACCTTACTTGAATTTAATTTAGACTATTCCACAACTTACACTGTCCTTTCACTCAGTCTTGTAGCTTTCAGAGACAGTATTTCTAAACTCCATCATATTTTGTCACTTCCCTTCCTGTGTGAAAACTGAATACAAGAAGAAGGTTGGCTTTTGTCGGGAGTCTTTAATTTGTATTTTGATAAGGTAATTCTTGAGTAGAAAACCAATTCAGACTGTATATGAAACATCTTCATCCTGTTTCTTTACTTGTACAAGCTATCATGAGAGTAATTTTTAATACAAACACTGAGTTGTAATAAAATGACATGTACCTTTACTGTGGCAGTGTATAATGGCCACTCCTGTGAAAACACTGTGCTCTTTCCCATTCAACCTGCCAGGGAAAAAATGCCCATTAAGCAACAGTCTTATTATATGTTCTGCATGATTATATTGCTACAGCCTGAGAAGCAGACCATTATATTAATATATCATTCAATTAATCTGACATGCACCCCCAAACAAAAAAAAATTATTTCAGTATCAGTGAAAAGACATTAGCAAAACGAACACAAAAATAACCACATAAAAAACACTACCAAAAGCTACAGTCATTTCAAGTCTCCAAAATACCATTTGTATAGCAGTAGTCCATGGTATCAGCTCACATACTGTACACCAGGAAAGTGACTATTTCAAATACATTAGAAAAGGCCAATTGGCATCAACACTACTGTAACAGCCATCTTCATTGAAAGCTGGAAATAAATGCTAGGTGATGCAACTCAGACTAAACATGTAATAGGGAACTAGAGCATATGTTATCATTTCATCCAGACTGGCCCCCAGAGACCCCATGGCAAGCCAGAGTGCAGAGCAAGAGCCAAATTCCCTTACTCCTGGCTCTCTCTTGTAGTGGCTCTGGAGTGCCACACTGTGGCCAATTAGTTCTGAGGACTTTATTATCTGCTGTGCAAGCAGTAGATGTATAATAGCAAGGGAATGTGAATCTTTGAAGAGACTATTTAAGGAATAGTCTCAAAGATTAGCCAGGATACTTTGGGATGTGATCAGAAGCATCTCACGTGCTCTGTTCCCCGTAAGATTCCACATTGAATTGAAAGATGAAACACTGTGTGAAAATTTTCATTCGACACTTTGGAGAGAAGCAAAGATGCATCATCTTGTCAGCATTTTTTCCTGGAGTTCTAAAAAGCTAAATAGTAAGTGCATTTCATATGCCTAATTAAGAGATTGACCTACTAAACTTACAACAAACAAAACAAAACTCAAAAAAATTTCCATGTACCCCTTCCGTGGAACCCTTTTGAGAATCTAAGTGATAGAGAAATTGAATCTTCAGATTTCGTATCTTACTTAAAACTACAGACCTTGATAGCATCCTGTAGGCATCTTGCTTATCAACTGGTTTCTCCAGGATCTGCTCATCCACAGACTAAAACAGAAAGACAGTGAGCATGCTGCTTTTTTTAACTTTTCAGAAATTGAGGTCAGAAATTATGTTTAAACCATGATTTCAGCCAGGGTTTCAAACTTGAGTTTATTGAGTAGAGCAAGAACCACAGATACTTTGGTAGAACAGGTAATTTAGTGTCAAGTACAGGAGTACCACACTCTACCTTCCAGTGACTGCAGCTCTCAAACAAAAGGATAATTCAACTTTTTCTCTCCTTAAGAGTTCACTATCTCTGTGAAGATGTCAGGTATAAAGTGACCTCCTCCTATAAGGCACAACACTGAACAGTTCACATGACCTGGACTTCCTGACAGACAAGTCACCTGAGAATTTCCATTAAATATTAGATGATCCAAGGCAATACTTATGGCAGTATTAGTATCCCCAAAACCAGCAGCAAGGCTTCTAGCTCTCAAGATTTCAAAAATTACCTTGTTGGGAAAAAAACCAAAAAGCCACAGCCACAAACCCCAAAAGAAGCATCATAATGCAGATGTAACTTCAGTGAAGGCAGCTGTCAAACTTTAAACCCAAAGATACAAGTATTTTCTACACTCATCATAAATTAAAGTAATGCTAAATCACTGAAGACTTCTTACCACAATAGTGTCTGCTCCTATGACAATATCAGGTGTTCTCAGGTGCTTCTGCAAAGGCATAAAGAAAAAGGCATTTGTCAGAAGATGCAAAGAGAAACAAAACCTTTTAAGACTTAAGTAAGAAAATATCTGTTACCTAGTTTAGAAGTAGGGCTCTACACTAACCTGAAAACAAGACACTGTTTCTCCTTTTGCACTGTTTCCAAAATAGTAATAATTTATATCACCATAAAAGTGAGGCTGGAGTAGACCATTCTGAAGCCACAAACTTGCCCAAATATGTTACTGATGAATAAGTGCATCCAGGAAATAAAGTGCATTCTCAAAAGTCCATCTGGTCTTTAAAGTGGCAAACAATTCCTTTAAAGGAAGTGCCTAGTGTTCGGAAGCCAGAGAATACAGCCCTCTAGAATCATTCATCCAAGCAAAATTTTACTGAAAAATAAGCCCCATTTTTTTAGCTACACTTCGCTTTTTTCTTTCAAAAGGGAACATACACTGTCTGTTTTCTGAATATGAGAAGTAGAGGCATATAAAATTCTTTGTAGACTTTTCCTGACTTTAAACTGTACCTGTCCTTATAGCTATGTTTTTATTTACTTGCATATTATAAAGTACATAGCTCTTGCTTAACACAGCACGACATGAAACCCATCTGTGTGACCACTATAATACAACATTTATAGAGAGGCAATTCTTCTAGAGAAAGACCATTGATGTGCCTTAAATTGTTTAATGATGCCTGGAATTAATTCTACTAATTCCTGTATGAAGAAGCATTTTGAAATCCACTGAACTAGCATTATCACCAGCACAATGTTTTGCAATGAAAGCCCAAAGTAAGCCATTTAGTGAGGCTGGGTTTAAAATCCACTCTCCTATGTTATACCATTGTCTGGAAAGTAGTTGACAGAATCCTGGGTAACGATTTACATTGGAGCTCCTGCAATATTTGCTTTGCAGAATGGTGACATCTGGCAACACTGTTCATTTAAAGTGTTCAACATTCTTTTTCTGCCACTAGTAAAGGACCAACAAACATACCCCTGTCTTTCAGAGCTCTATAATTAAGAAATTATTACGGTCTATTTTGTGAGATTTAATCAGCTAGACTTTTAAATAGGTTCTGATAGCGAAGAGCCTTATGTGCTCAAACAGCGAGCACAGCCAAGGGCGTAAGTCAAATACCACTGATAGTATAAGTTGCATCACCGCTTTGGATAAAATTTAGGATACAAAATGGTTCTAACAGAACATGAAATCATGTCAACTTCTCTCTTCTTAAAAATAAATACACAAATTCTGTTTTAAAACATTCTGGGCAAAGAAACAGTAATTCTTTTTCTGCTTTCTTCCAGTACCCCTATACTCACAATTTCTGAGTTATTCTTGTCACTTGTTCAGTGAAAGCTACAGCAAAGCACTGGAATCACATCGGTGTTTTTCACTGGAGTCTGTCTCTACAAATACCTAAAAGGACGTCAGCCATACACCTGACTGTTCAAAGGAACTATGGAATATATACCCCACACGAGAGTAGGCATGATCCTGACAAAAGATGTAGGCCACTTCACTTTGTGGAAAGCCTGAACTGCAAGCATGAGATTTTTGATTAGGCAATTTCAAGACACTTTCACAAATGACAGGAAAACATCTATTAGCCTTCAGTGGAGAAAAAGGACTCAGGAATCACTTAAGCAGTGCAAGCAAATTAAGTCACAGTAAAATGCACCACCTAAAGCCAAAAAGCTCATTGCTGTAATAGTAACTTACTACATGCATTCTGTTTGCTACTTCAAGAGCTTTCTGTTTTGCTGTTTCCACAGCATACTCATAAGGGGCCGTAAAAGATGACTTTTCAAGTGTCTCCTTAAACCAGGATGGAACCACCTCAAACCGCAGGCCCTGTAACACAGGAAAGTGACGCAGTCAATCTGACCTCGTTACTAAACATCGCTCCCAAAGCATATTAAGCAAGTGGCAAATTTGACATCTGCTTTTTCCACTTTAACACACCTCCCCCCCAAACACACACATGGAAAAAACCCCCAGAGCTCCTATCATGTTTAGTGCATACATATCCTTTGCAAGCAATCTAAAATAAAACAATCAGAACTTCAAAACTGGTGTGTGTATTTGATTTTACCCTTATTTATTAGAACCTAATCACATTATTATTAGAACCTAATCATCATGTCATTATTTTTGTCATATAAAAACTAACAGTATAAACTTACACACTTTATAAACAGAGGACTATACTACTGGATTTTTCTTTTATTGAATCCATCCACAGCACTTTACTGCAACAGTACACATTCTTACAGGAGTTTACCGCACTTTATGTGCCTTTATACACATGATAAACAGAAAACAAAACCAGTTAGTTTCTGATTGGTTTTGTCAAAAAAACCCCCAACTATTCCTCCAACTTTTTGCCTCTAGGTCACACCTGTACATTTATTACACCCAGCAGGCACACATGTTTCTAATAACAGTGCATGGACTGAACCTCCGTGCTTCTCCACACAACTTTTTTTTTTTTTAATTCCTTCCATTTAAGTTTAGTTTATCGGTTGAATTATTAAGAATCATAATACTAAGCAACCTACGCTGGACAGGTAAAACCCAAGTGCTATTCAAAAGCCTCCCGCAGCCCGCCCAGCGAGGCCGACACGCTCCACCGCAGGAGCTGAACGGCCTGAATGACAGGTTATGGCCTCCTTTACTCTCCGCTAGCGCATTTCAGAAAGGAATTATCTCCTTTATTCCGCCCGCTCCCCTCCCACTGGTCTCATGGAGCGAGCGGGCGGGCTGGGAGGCGTCGGGCCCCGCAGGCCCGGGCTGGCGCTTGCAGCCGCCGCTGCCCGCAGCACCCGGCCCGGGCGAGGGGAGCGGCCGCCGGCCGCACTCACCACGTTGGTGAGGATCTCCTGCCGGCGCGGCGAGGCGCTGGCCAGCACCACCCGCTTGCTGACCAGCTTCCCCAGCACCGGATTCAACACCATGGCAGCAGCCGCCGATCCTCAGCCTCTGCTCCGCGCTGCTCGGGGGCGGGGAGGCGGCGGCGGCCTTATGTGGCGGCGGGGCCGCGGGGCGGAGCTGGGCCGGGGAGGGAGCGGAGAACCTCGGGGCCGTAGCCCTGGCGGCACGGGGCGCCCGCCTGTGGGCAAAGTGGGTCGGCAGCCGCCCTGCTGTGAGGGGAAGGGCTGCAGCTGTGCCGGTCATCAGCTGCGCACCAGCTGACGGCAGGCTTGAAACACAGAATCAATCAGGTTGGAAACGATTTCTGCGGTCGTGTCCAACTTACTACTGAACACCACCATGTCAATAGACTGGCGCTGAGTGCCACGTCCAGCCCTTCCTTTAACACCTCAAGGGATGGTGGTGACTCCACCACCTCCCTGGGCATTCCATTCCAATGTCCAATCATCCCGTCTGCGAAGAAATTTTTCCCGATGTCCAACCTAAACCTTCCGTGGCACAGCTTGAGGCCATTGCCTCTTGTCCTGTCGCTGGTTGACTGGGAGAAGAGGCCGACCCCCACCTGGCTACAGCCTCCTTTCAGGTGGTTGCAGAGAGTGATAACATCCCACCTGAGCCTCCTTTTCTACAGGCTTTACAACCCCAGCTCCCTCAGCTGCTCCTCACAGGATTTGTGCTCCAGAGCCTTCACCAGCTCATTGCCCTTACCTGGATCTGCTTCTGCACCTCAGTGTTCTTCCTGAATGGAGGGGCAACAAGTGGACACAGTACTCCAGGTGTGGCTTCAGCAGAGCCGAGGTACAGGACATGCCTTGTTTAACATCCCACCCCTTCTGCTCCACTAGTGCTGGCATGAAGTATTTGGAAAAGAGGTGTTATCATGCACTTCTCAGCCAGAAGGAAGCCTAACATAAGAAGGACATGAAAGTGTTGGAGGAAGTCCAGAGGAGGCAATGAGGGCTGGAGCACCTCTGCTGTGAAGACAGGCTGAGACAGTTGGGGCTGTTCTGCCTAGAGAAGAGAAGGTTTCATGGAGACGTCGTAACAACCTTCCAGTACCTGAAGGGGGAAAATGGGGAAGTCAGAGAGGGACTTATCATGAGGGCAATGCAGTGATAGGACAAGAAGTAAGGGATACAAACTGAAAGAGGGGAAATTTAAGTCTGATATTAGGAAGAAATCTTTTGCTATGAGGGTGGTGAGATATTGGAACAGGTTGTCCAGGGAGTTTGTGGATGCCTGATTGCTGGCAAGGCCAGATTGGATAAAGCCTTGAACAACCTTGTCTCATGGGAAGTGTCCCTGCCTATGTCAGGAGAGGTAAGACTAAATGATCTTTGAGGTCCCTTCAAACCCTTAACATTCTATGATTCTGTGACTCTATCGTCATCATCACCTGTTGCATTATCATCGTGCTTTAAATATCCCCTATTTGGCCTTTTAAGTGAAAAAGTAGAAAAAGGAGTAGAAAAAGAACACAAAAATTCAGATTACTTTCAAATAGTGTGATACTGCATGCTTTCTCAGTTGGCTTGGAAGAAAGTGAAATGTATCCTCTAGCATTAAAAACATATCCACTCGTTAAAACAGCAGTTTGTATTGAGTAATTGGATCTTTGGACACCTATCTCATGGACCATGTGTCTCATTGGTGGAGCCATGCTATTCTCAGTGGTGCCAAGCAGTAGACAAGAGGCAACAGGCAGAAACTGATGCTCAGGAATTTTCACCTGACTATGAGGAAGAAGTTTAATGTGCGGTTGACCATGCACTGGGACAGGCTGCCCAGAGAGGTTGTGGTGTCTCTCACATTGGAGATATTCAAGATCCATCTGGACACAATCCAGTGCAATGTGCTCTAGGATGGCCCTGCTTGAGCAAGGAAGTTGGACCAGATGATGCCTCCCAACCTTTCCCATTCTGTGATTCCATGGTTTGTGTGAGGGGTTGCCAAATCTGGCTGGCCAGTGGAGGTGAGGCTGCCACAGCCCCCTGCCCCAGGTGCCCCCAGCAGCAGGGCTGAGCGTGTACTGCATGGCCAGGAGGCAGACATGCACACACTGTATGGCGTGTGGACATGGAAGCATGGAAAACCCCACAGAGCAACACGGGCAGGAACACTCAGCACTCACACAGGCACAAACAGCACCATGGGTCTCCTTGCTCCCCTCTGGCTGATCAGGATGAAAAACATTTTTGTATGCACACACATCCCCCTACCTACCTATCCTATATGTGGACCCTCCCAGTGGCACAATTTAGGGCTCCTGTGGCACCTGGAAGGGCTGGAACAGGGGGCTCTGTTGGCCTTGTGGGGCTGCTGGGGCTCCCCTCAGGCTTGGGTCTCCTGCTCCTGTCGTGGTGCATGGGGATCAGCCATTTGTCACCATAATTTGACAAGTTGTACATCATCCTTGATACCAGAATTTAAAGTTTGAACTTAGATTTTTTTTTTTTTTTAGTGGTGATGGTAACTTGAGAGCAGAATTGAAAATTTAAAGACATTTTTTCTCAAATAATTACAAAATACAAAGAACCTGAGGAAATCTTGCTGAATTGAAAACAGAAATAAAAGTCTTAGATTAAATACAACTGTGGATGTGGACAGCTGTCCTCTGCAAAGTCATAATACTGAATATAGTTCTGGGATGTTTGAAGAGCCAGCTAGGAAAATAAGGCCTGTGTGAAAAAGGAAAAATCTATGCTTGTCTTAGAGCTTTTCAGAACAAATTCACCATTCCTTTTTCAGGGCTGTGAAGTGTGACACTGCTCCATGCAAATGACAGTCTGAAAGATATTGCAGAAATGAAAACTGTAATATCTTTCATATGATACCAATATAATTTTTTATGGAATAAAAGGACAACGATCTCATCAAGTAACAGAAGCTTATGTTTCCTGGGACACATAGGAAAAGATGTGGAGTTATTCCTCTTAGAAAAAATATTACAACTTTTCAAGGTTAACATGAATGTAAATCATAACATATGTACATCTTCAGTGTGACTGCATTACTAACCAAAGAAAGGGAAATTGCAATGTATGGATGTTCGTAGAATCTGGGACACATTTCTTATCCAGAGTCATCTTTCTATACTATACTGCTTGCTTTGTGTTGAATATAAACAAGCATGATAAACTGAATTCAGACATTCCAGAGGACTAAAATGATAATGCAAATGTTTACATAGCAAACCACCAGGCCAATTTTTTTTCTTTTCCTCATTTTTATTCAGTCTTCCAGTATAGTTTGGCTAGAATAGCAACAGAGCGAAGAAGCTGTGACTCCATCTCAATCTGTGTGGATTGAAATGAAGGACTTGACATAAAAGAGCACTTGTTCCTGCCAGCTTGTTTTGAGAGAGAGGAACAAAGACAGATCTCTCTCTAGACATGTGTAGAGCTTTTAGAGATGCATCTAACATAACTCCTTTTCCTTAGGTGTGGCATCCCATTGACTGAAGAGTAAAACAAGCCTTATTTGTTTCCCTTAACTGAATTCTGCTTTGCAGAAGAGACTTTTTGGAACTTAAATAAATAAATGGGAAATTTATGGAATTTCTATATATTTTCCATGAAGGTTCAGACAATGCCCAAAACCAGAGACCACTAGAAGAGTTTTTTTTATTTGAAGAAGATGAGATGTGGCTCTTGGATTATTATTTTTAAGGAGTGGTAATTACTAAATTTGTTATTCCGTTAAACTTACATGGCAAATGGGGACTTTGTTTATTTAAAAGACAAAACCACAAACCTGTTAAAATACATATTTTCATTTACCATCTTTAGATGTTATTTCTGCTGGTCTAAATGTCAAACTAAAGAACCCTATGAGAGAAGCTAAACCACATCACATACGCTGCCACAGCTGGGAGAGGTTTGACGGGGAGCCGTTAACTGCTCCATGGCAGCCTCAGAAGCCAGGCACAGCAAGTGTGAGGCTGCAGCGAGCTGACCGAGGGGAAGTTTAATGACCCCAGCAGTTATCAGAAAAACTTGTGGCTGAGTGTGCTAGTCAAAAATTAGCTTGTCCAAGGTTGGTTATGAAACTGTTGACTTTTTCAAATATCCAAGGTATTTTGAACAGAAGCAAAAGAGCGGTCAGAGCTCAGAGACCTCGATATTTTTGTTCTGGACTTCTTTGCTTTTCTATGCATTTGCTGTGTGGCCATCACAGTAACACCTTCAAGCATATAAAGAACACTATGATCATTAAGTTCTTGTGCCTACTTTTATTTGTATTGTGATGAGTGTATGCATTTCAACCCAGATGTATTATTTGCCCAAGCCACCTGTGCAAGCACAGGATCATCTTGTTTGGGGAACAATGCATTTCCATTGTGAGGAAATTAGTGAATCCTAGGGGTTTAGCTATAAAGTTGCTATGAAGGGAATGAGCCTTTCACCTTTCAAAGGGCAGCTTGACTTTTCTAGGATAACCTCATCAACTCGAAGAGGTCAGACTTATCTTTTTCAAGGAACCTTTTTCTGCCACTGAAATCCTTGCCATAGTCTAATGTGTCTGCCCAATTCATGAAGTAATTAATACCTCTTGTTTCTATTACTCTAGGGGAAAAGATCTTTAGTTGTTTGCAGATGGATTCTATTTTACCGGCTAATTGTCAGTAATTCTGTTTAAAAACATCATGGTGTCATTTAACATTTCCTGTCCTATGTTTTATTTTTTGTCTTTTTATATACAGCTTTTATTTAGCTAGCAGCCTTCTGAGCAGAAGGCTTCATGTAACACTCCATCTCCTTGACATTTTAAGATTGTTTTACATGTTCAACTAGATTTGTGGTTTATGAAGGGGTATTCTAGATCTTTCCAGACTCAGAGGGTGCTTTCAGAGCAGATAGCCTGGATTTCTTTCACCAGTCTTATTGTTTAGCTCTGTCTTCACATAGGCCATTTTTAAGAATCCCTATTAATTCATCATCTCAGGTCCAAATGCTTCTTCCTCCTCTTCTGTCCAGCTTGGAAGGCCTGTAATATCTCGATGTCTCTATGTGACCACTTCCCAGAATTTCCTTTCTGTTTGAGGGAGAGTAGTATTACAATCATATGGAGACATTTTGTGGAGACCACAGAAGTCAGATGGAATAAGATTTAAATATACAGGCTGTAGGATATGTAATGTCCCTGTAAATGTTTTTTCATATACTTAATTTGAAGATCTTTATCTTCATAGCATATTGTCAAATAACATCATACCTTGGGAAGAAACTTCACAACTGATGAGAGAGTGCAGTACGACTAGTACCAGAAGAATACCAGCCCGTTTGTCAGGCAGCTCCATGTCCATCTCCTGGGACAAGGAGAAGCAGCTACATCAAACATGGATGGAGCAATGCCCAGGAGGAGATGGCCATTCACAAAGCATCTTTTAATGGTACAGAAATCAGTATCTAAGCCCCAAAGAATCATCCTTGGCCAGCCCATTTAAATAGTGTACAGAGTATCCTGACAAGAAAATTGAAGAAAGGATGTCAGGAACTCAAACCAACTACTTTGCTTTTGGCCTCTGCCACAGAAAAGATAGTGCAAACTAGAGAAGCCTAGAGCCTTGAAAAAAAATCTCAGTGTGAAGACAACTAAATCCTTGTAAGAGGAGCACAGAATGACAGATTTTGTGCCTGTGCTTGCCAAGAGGATGAGCTGCCAGGTCCACAGCAGCAACACAGGATAGCAGAAAGGAGAGAACGCTTCCTTCCTGCTAGTTTCTGCCTGATATTAAACATATGCTATAGCCTCTTCCAGGATGAAGTGGTATGCTGCAAGCACATCCCAATTTACATGACACAGAAGCAGCATTAGAGTTACACATGCTGCCAGTGCTGACTTTCTCAGCTGTTGCCACAGCCAATGTCTGCTGCTGAGAGCAACTTCTGGTCTGCAGCTTCCTTTTGCTGTGCTGTGAGCTTGAGGCCAACAAGCAGCAGAAGGGAAGACTGGGCAGAGTCTAATAACCCTGTAGTCTCTGGGACAGGGGATGTCTAGGATGCTGACAGCATCCCTAGATATCTGTGTGTTTGTGTGTTTGACAGCCAGTGGATTATATTGAATCCATGAGCCTCTCTTGAAGTCATATGGCTGGTTTGTGCTGCATGTGCAGGTCCCACCTCTGATCTCAGCATTGCCCCAGTCTCACTTCGATTAACACTTACATAATCTCTAGACCAAAAGAAACAGCGTATTGACTATAAAAAACACTGGTTCTGTATTATTTAAATTTGAAAAACGCATAAACAAGTAAAAAAAATATTTTGTAGAAAACGTGTATATACATAATATATATTATATATGCAGCACGCACACGTATTCTATGTATATGTGTGTTTATAAAAAAATGCGTGTACACGTATGTGATGTAAGATACAAATATGTAGTTGCCTAAGCATGGAAAATAAGTCTTCCTGCTTCTTGTACAGTATAATGATACCTGCAAAGACAACGGTATAAATTTAGGGGAAATGAGAATAAGATGCAGAGAAGAGAGTGTTGATTGGCTCAACTGTAATCCCAGCTCTTCCAGAAAGTAACTTCCGAGGATCCAAGGTCAAGAGCATCTGTGGAGCTCTTACATTTATTATCTGAATCTCCACTAGAGGGCAGTGCGTCCCGTCATTTTCCTACGTATTTGATCACGCACTTAAGCTTTCAAGTGCCTCCAAAATGCTGTAACTTTTAAGAACTAAAGACCACACACCCCAAACGCTCAGATTTCTAGTTTTAATTTTAAGGATTAAATAACAGAACAGCTTCAGGCCATTCCCTCGGATCCTGTCACTGGTGACCACAGAGAAGAGGTCAGTGCTTGCCCCTCCGCTTGCCCTCGAGAGGAAGCTGTGAACTGCCATGAGGTCTCCCCTCAGCGTCTTCTTCTCCAGGCTGAGCAATGGACACACATGTGTGCGTGCGTGTGTACTTTTCGGGACAGTCAGAGCTGATGGGAATGGCAATAGGTCTAGCAATATCTTGAAAGAGATGCATTGAGATTGGAGGGATAAAGAGACACCATAAGCATGCTAGTAAGTGCTAAGATATGATTGCCACAGAGCTTAAGGCTCCTCCAGCAAATTTTCGTGGTTATAAGAACAGGAATAATTCTACCCTCTGAAACAAATACCTTTATTGAATATGGAAATAAATACTGTCAGATTTCTGTCTTCTATCATCTCAATTTTATCAGATGTATCAATTGAAGAAAAATTACATGTTGTATTTTAACTTATTTTTGTACTCATTTAAAGTTTTTAAAAAGCTCAAACATATGGACACTTTATGTGAAAGTGTACAGAGAAGTTTGCATTACTCATCAAAATGGGGTGGGATACCAGTGCATTCTGCATATAGTTTGGAATGAAAGATGAAATATGGAAAGGAAAAAATGTCAGCATGTTGACAATAATGGGGGACTGGGGAAACCAAGCCAGAGGTGTTGTGGTGCTGAAACTTTTTGAGGGAGAAAAAACCATTGCACTCCATAGAGAGTTTCTGATTAAGAAGGTAGACAGACTCTTTGTAGAGGTAAATGACGGGAAGAGGCTTTAACTTATACATTAACTTACTAGCTTACATAGTTTCCTTAATTTCCTGAAGCCATGTGAGTTTGGGGAGGTAGGAGAGACCCACAGGCTATTTAAGTGCTTGCTGGGATCCCCAGGAATATTATTGTAACCTGCTGTTACAAGCATGAAGATGGCAAAATCCAAAGACAGCTGTCAAGATGAAGATGGTAACAGTTGTGGGATACCAACATTGCTTTTGTAGTGTGTCTATGGTAACACAGAGATCTACCAACATCTGGATGTCTGAATGCAACCAAAAACCAAAGCAGGTATCATGTATGTTTAGGAAACAAAGGACACAGTCATCATGCATGCGGCCAAGCACTAAGATGCTTAGGGCAACACTTGATCAGGTAAGTTACACCTTTTGTGCATGGCAAGCCCACATTTCCAGAAGTTTGAGTCACTCTGTGAGATGTTTGTTCTGTATCTCAATAATGTTTATTTGTCTGTTAATCACATTCCTTTCCTTACAGCAGAGATCTGGAGTTTTACTTCTGCTTCCAGCTTTTCTGCTGAAAAGGCGCCATGTTTCTGAAATGAAAGTGGCTGTTTATGAAGAAAACTATTTACAGAAATTCTCTAACTGCAGATTGCCTATTGCAAAAACTAACCTCCTGTGACTCTCTGCAGTCACTTAAAGTATATCTCTGCCCAGCTGCCACAGAATTACTTTTCTAACTCCTCTCCCATATCTAGCTTGAATCTGTTTATACTTCATGTAAGTCTCTTGTTTTTTCTCCTTTGATAAATCTGCTCAGATACACAGCAGAGGTGAAAAATCTTTACATGTCCTCAGATTTAAGGCACTCAAAAAAACACTTCTTCATTTTTCTGTTACTTCACCATACCCAACAACAGTTAAAGATTGTGGAACATACTAGGAAAAGCTCCAAAGGACAATTAGCCTGGGTAGCTCTCAGTATGACAATGTGCACTTTGTGCAAATTGGGGTGTGCCAGAGCCAGGTCATGGGGGCAGTGGTGCAGAAACTGGGGAGAGAGAACCATCAGTGTCCCTGTGCTAAAAATTTATGCAGAAGAAAAAGACTGACTGCAAGACATCATCATGAGCTAGTACAGTCAAGAAGGGAGTTGAAGTATTTTTTTATGCTAAAAGCTAGAAAGATATTCTGTGTGGCAGCTCTGAACTTCTTGTTTTATAATTAAGGAGGCTTGAGAGTCTCCTCATTTGATAACATATTCCATCTGTTTAGACTTTAAGGAAAAATACTAGAAGACTTGCAGCTGAGTCATGAAAGATCAGGAGTTCAGTAGCAGTCCAGACTGCAGTTATGCAAGTTTGGGGGTTTTTTGTCAAATAAAGAAGAAAGTTTTAAAAAAGATACTTCAACTAAGCATTATGCTGTACTCTATTATGCACTCCATAACTCCACTTTGTAAGTACAAGAAGAAAACACTTACTTGCAAGAGCTTAGTCCAGAATGAAAGTAATCCAGATACATCAAAATTAATAGTGTGACTGAAATTTTACTCTCAATAACTCCTTCTGAGACTATGAACTGCAGCATAAATGAGGAAAGTACATTTATTCCTATAAAAAGTTCCTTTTTTTTCCAGGATGGATTTAATTACTAAGTACAATAACCAAGGCTTATATCTTAATCATTTTGTGAGAGTCAAATTCAAATTAGAATTTTCATTTGGGGGTCTTAAAAGAATTGTGGCTTTAGATACATCTAAAATTTTATCAATAAAACTGATTATTTTAATGGACTTTTTCAAGTCATGGCATCTTAAATTAGCTTTTCTAGAGGAACTTGTCAGGTCATTGAAAAAGATTTTGTTACCTTTTTTTTTCAGAAAAGGTACTCTAGAGTGTATTTGCCAATGCATTTGTGACAATTCATGCCAGAGAATTGCACTCTTCACTAATGCAGCTGTGAGCTTTAAAGAGTAGACTAGGCTGCTGCCTGAGAAGTTAAAAAAATACAGCAACAGTGAATTGCCCTGCCCCAAGAGGACAAGGAGGTCTGCTGCTAGTCAGCTCCAACAGCAGCAGCCTTTGAGACAGATAAGTGATGGAAAAAATGGGACCAGTGGTGAGAAAATATGTCAGAAATTGAATTAATAATTGCGTGTTTTGAAGCAAAATTGATTACTTGTTACAAGCACCTCGAGAGATTTGTTGAAAGGCAAGACACAAGTTCATCTTTACCTGAACGTGAGAGATTGCTTGGTTAGGGGGTTTGGACATGGTGACCTCCAGAGGTCTCTTCCAGCCTCAGCCATCCTGTGATTCTGTGACTTGTCTAAAGGGCTAAGTGACAGATGATCAAGCTTGTGCCCCGGGCTCCCCTGGCTGTGGAATAGCCTCTTCCAAGATGGTAGCAGGTTGAATTCCCACTGGCAGCACCCCAGCAGGCAGGGTGGAAGAGGCCAGGCTCCAAGGTAGTTCTGGCAGGCTTTAACTGGGAGTGTGAGACGGAGCAGAGTGGAGCCAAGAGGCTGTCTTGCTTATGGTGTCCTGCCTCAAACACTGGTGTTTCAAGAGAAGGGAGAGCAGGGCAATCACATAATATGACTTCTTCTTAGTATTCCTCCAGCCTATGACAATTTTAATCCTCGGGGTTTTCCTAGGGCTGTGGTGGTTTGCCTGTTTAGTAACATACAGTGGATTTCCTTTTCAAGTTCTTTTCCAGTCTCTCTGGACTGGTGTACTATGTGCATCCACAACATTCTTGGCAAAGTGTTTTCTAATTATACTATGTGTTTATCTGGTTTTAAGCCTAGATCGCATTGGCTTAATATGTTGTTCACCAATTGTTGCTTGGGCAAAGGCAGTGTAACTCATCCAAGTCAGCTTTTGCACTTCATTAAGGATTTTGTAGGCCTCTTTCCTACCTACCTTATATTGTTTCTTTTCTGAGATGAACAGTCCTAAACTATTTAACTTCTAATTTCTTAGATCATACCATATGCTCTTACCTCGATCTTTTAGAGTCCTTGGTGATCCTATCTGTGACAGAGGCCAGAAGTGCACAGAGTAAACCAGGTATGGGTGAACCATGGATTTCTGTGATGCTGATCTGGTTAATGGAATTATGGATTGCAATTCATGGTGGTCGCTGACAAGCGACATCATTTTATACACAAAGCTCTGACTGGATTTCCCTGTGTGCATTATTTCACACTCACCAAAACTGAATTTCACACACAAACATTTGTGCTATCCCTCCCACCTTTGGGTATGTAGCACGTACCCTGGCCATTGCCTTAGAGAAACAACAGCCTGGTGGGTATCTATGTAGACCTCCTGTTATTTTAAACACTTTCAACAGGAAAAAGTGACAAAAAGTGATGAGTTGACTTCAGGATAATCTCTGGCCCTCTCATGTATCAGCATATATGTAGCCAAACAGACACAGAAACCAAAATGGAACACAGTCAGTCTAGGGAACATTTATGAGAGCACAGTGTCAGCAGCCAGTTGAGGGTAGTGATTGTCCTGCTTTTCTCTGTGCTGGTGTGGCCTTACCTTGTGTCCTGGATGCCACAATATGGGAGAGACATAAAGTTTTCTGCATCAAGAGGAGGGCTACAAAGATGGTAAAGGGTGTAGAGGGGAAGCTGTATGAAGAGCAGCTGAGGTCACTTGGTCTCTTCAGCTGGAGAAGAGGAGACTGAGGGGAGACCTCATTGCAGTTACAACTTCCTTGTGGGGGGAAGAGGAGGGGCAGGCACTGATCTCTCTGAGGACCAAGAATAGGACCCAAGGGGTTGGCCTGAAGTTGTGTCAGGGGAGGTTTAGGTTGTGTATGAGGAAAATATTCTTCACCCAGAGGGTGGTTGGGCACTGGAACAGGTTCCCCAGGGAACTGGTTACAGCACCAGCCTGACAGAGTTCAAGAAGTGTTTGGACAATGCTCTCAGGCACATGGCGTGACTGTTGGAGATGGTGCTGTGCAGGGCCAGGAGTTGGACTTGATGATCCTTGTGGGTCCCTTCCAACTTGAGATATTCTATGATTCTTTGGTTCCATGACTACTGACTCTGACTGTCCCTTCCCTGTTTCCTCCAATGCTGTGCTTCAGGCTGGGGGTGGGACAGGCTTTGAGGGCCAGGCTCCTTCAGAAATGCATAGAAATTTTAAAAAATGTATGTATTGGTGCACCTATTGGGCAAGGAGAAAGGTTCAAGTTAGCCAACACCTCATTAAAGTATTGGTACTTTTAAAATTTGTGTGAAGGGACTATGATAATGTGAAATTCTAATATATATGTAAATAAATACATATATATTTAAAAAAACCCCAAACCTGAAAGAAAAAGAAAAAAGAACACAATAACAATGAGAAACAGATTAATTTTATTTCATAACTTGGTTTCCCTGCCCTTTTCTGTGTTTGGAAGTTTTTCACACATGGCAGGTAAAAACAAGGGAATGAATCTTAAATCATGTTTTTTTTTTCTATTTTTAAAATTATTCTCATTATATGTACAGAAAAGTTCAAGCACATTCAAAAATTAAATTTCTACACAGTAATTAAAAAAAAAAAACAAAACCCAAACTCCCCTCCCAACCCCAGAAACAAACAGAAGCCTTTAGATTGTGTTTTCAATAAAATTACATTAACTACACAGTAATGCTTACAAGTAAGCAAGCTGCCCAGGGCCCGTATTGCCCAAACTGAGGGTAGTATGGACATGAACTACTCAATAACCTCACAAATTGCAATGTACATCTATGTGTATATATTTATACTCTTATATATATATATATGGATGTCAGCTCCCACCCACTGATCAAGGAGGGTAGAAGTCATTATTCTTATGATGCCCCAGAAAAATATATTTCCAGGATCAAAGAACAGTATGATGGGCCACTTTTAATAATAATTTATTCACTTCCTCTCTAATAAAAACTATCCCAGGCTTCACAGTATACACCATCAGACTTGAAGGATTGCTGTTGCTGGGTTCATTTTTATATTCATTTCTCAAGGAACAATCCCACTGACCCAGACACGAATCTGAGCTAACTAGAGGCTAGTTAGTGAAATGGCACAAAGTGTACTTGAAAGAGGCATCCTTCCTGATCGTTTTTAAACATTGTCAGAAGAGAGAGGAAGGGCTATGAAGAGCTGCGTGAGGCTGGAGAGAACATTTTCAGTCAGTTGTGAGCATCTTTTCTCTCCAGAAAAAGGAGCAATTAACTATTTTTCAAAATATAGCAGTTGATGTCCAAAGTGCAAGGTCTCTCCCCTTTTGGCTCTATTTTGTGTCAGTTACAGTTCAGGCACTTTGCAGCATATTTTAGGAGGGACTATGCCCTTGAGGACCATGTTCAAGATAAAACAGAGTCAAAGTCTGCATTAGATGTAGAAGTAAAGACTTTCAATGTAAAAAAATTTCCAGGTTAAAAAAAGAAAAAGGAGGGAGATTTCAGTATAAACTTCAAAAAAAATTCTGCCACAACAAAATGCAGAAAACAACTAAAAAACTGTGATAGTGAGAAAGCTGGAATCATATGAAAGTGAATAGTGAAGGGTAGCTTCCAGGCAAATTGATGAGAGGGTTTAGGTGGGTTACACATCACTAAGGTTGGCCTTGTACACAGAAAATGTGCAGATCAATTAAAACTAACACTGTGAAATGCCAAAAACATGGAATGTTCACATTGGCTTGTAAACGGTAGTGCTAGGTCCACTCACATTTATTCTGCTCCAAAAAAACTGACAAATACTTTAGCAGAAGATAAGACATTCAGATATCTCACTGTGCATGTTGTGGTTTTCCACCCTCTATTGTGAAGAAATTCATGGTAGTTAGTGGTGGAAAAATATTTTTTAGTCATGAGATACCCAAAGAAAAATGGCAGATTTTAAGGGCGTTGGGTGTTGCCCATTACTTAGGCACAGGAGCTCAGGAATCAGTGCAGCATGTGATATCTCAATCAACTATCCACAATGCTGCAGACAGCTTCCTCCTCAGTGTTGGATGGAGTTGCAGCACAGCAAAGTATGGTATAGCTTTGTCTTGCTTGTGAGGGGGACTCGTCTGGTGTTCTCAGGTGGGACTTGTCTGGTGTTCTCAGGTGGTTTGTGGCTCTCCTCTGCAATGAGGGTCAAATGTAGGCAAAAAGATGTAAATACTACAGGAAAAGCTTTGCTTTTGTCTGTCCCCAGTGCATGTTCTGTAGCAGTTCTCTTTCCAAGCACACAGGCAGTTGTTGAGATGTGAGAAGAATTAAACATAGTATCGAATATGCAAACAAGCCGTAGAAAGATATTTCAGAGGAGGGTTCCAAACACAGGACTGCTCAATTTACCTGCCATAGCTTATTTTCAGTTCCCATTCTCAAGCTTTATTTTCTTCTTCCTTTTCTTCTTTCTTTTTGCCTGCCTGAAAGAAGTCAGTTTCTGACATCTGGCCATTGGGAAAAGTTTTCAGCTGGTTTCTGCTGGCACAGAATCACTCTCCAGTCTGTGGTTGAATTTTCATTTATCCAGCTGAAAATCTGGTTTATAATTCACACCATCTCTGTAAGGAAGAAAAACTCACTCCCCAGGCATTATGTAAAGCTAAATTCTGCTGAAGGGGATGGTTCTTCCATGTGTAGCCTACAGCGAATTGGTGAAAATGACCAGTTGATACTAACCACATACAAGCAGCATTGGTACTGTAATAGGTTAATGTGAGGAAGTCTGTTTCCTTAAAAAAACTGCTCCCCACAGTCCTGAGAAATTAATAACTTCAAGAAATGCAGAAGTATTTGCAAACATTGTTAGCTGTAGCTTTCCTTTCATGGTATGAGATGTTTTGCTGTATGGAATTGAGATAAATAATATGAGTCAACCTAACCTTTTCAGGTGTCAGTGTGGTTTGACTCTGATAAGCAGTTGGGTGAGTATTGTGGTGAATTCACAGTGGCTGTGCATTATGCATTAATGGGAAAATGTCATGCTACTTTTATTCTTTCTTTTATAGAAATACAGCAAGAGAGAAAGAAATATAATTAAAAACCAAAAACAAAGCTTAGCACATTGCTTAGAAAAACAACTCCCAAGCCAGCTTTGGTGTATGCTCTAATTCATATACAATAATATTTCACATTCACTGAGAGTCACAAGTCTTTGGTTAACTATCATACAACCTGAGAGTAACTTTTGTTCTAAACCTATCCCTTGGTCTTTTGCAGCAAGGCTATTTCCAGGCTAACCCAGTTGGATTTGCTTCAGTGCCTTCTTGAATAAACTCAGTTCCTTTATCATTTCCATTTCTGATCAGAAAATGCTGAAGTGCAATTTAAGTACAGCTCAAGTTCTGTCACTGGAGCAAGGTATTTTGAGCATGGCCATTCAAAAGGAAATGTCTTCCGTGTCTACTCATGAGTTTCACAGGTATCTTTCTTCTGGGAATATCCAAAGCTAAAAAACACTTTCCTGCCTTTGCAAATTGTCATTTACACCCTCTAACCCGTCCATAGGTCCACTTGACATCGATCTGGCTGACATGGTCCTGCCAGAGAATAAACTTTCCCTTCTGTTTTCCAAGCTGTCGCTGAGCAGTACGTTAGGGCGAAACAATTGCATGAATTTCTGGTAAAATTCTTTTGATGCAAAATAATAAATGAAGGGATCTATACAGTTGTTGAGGCAACTGAGGCACAAGGTGAACTTGTAGGCAGGGTACAAACTGCTTTTGTAAAATAGGCGGCTGATCATATGCGCAAGTAGGATGAAGTTATTGGGGGCGAAGCAAGTGACGAACACCAGAAGGACAGTTGTCGCCAGGTGTATGGATCTGGTCTTCTGCCTGTTACCATATCTGCTTGATGTCTGAATTAGCTTCCTAATGATTCCAATGTAGCATCCAACTGTTACAACAAAAGGGATCAGGAAGAGCACAATGAATAAAGTGAGGAGAAAGGCTACCCAAGCTCCAAAGGTGGGCAGCATATCCCATTTTAGGACATCAAAACAGGTTATAATCCCTAATTCTTTCACTTCATAGGTCAGATCTGTAGTTTCTAGTGGGTAGAAGGCTAGTAGCAAGCAAATCCACATAGCTAGGCAGGCAGCCAAGGCATACCTTTTTCTTCTCCACTTGACCAGCTTCAAGGGGTGTACCACACCCATGTACCGCTCCATGCTGATTAAGGTCATGGTCAGTATAGAAGAATACATGTTGGAGTAGAACATCACTGTCACAAGGCTGCAAAGAGTCTTGCCAAATCTCCAGTCGTTGTTTTGGATGTGATAAATAATCTGGAAGGGAAAACAGCAGGCCAGCATAAGGTCTGTGATGCTTAAGTTGATCATGAAGATAACAGAAGATGTTTTGGGTTTGATGTGACAGCAGAGCACCCAAAGGGAGAACAAGTTGCCAGGGATGCTGATCAGAGCCACCAATGTATACACAACTGGGAGGGTGATGGAGACAGTTTTATTCTGGAGCATTGCCAGCGTCAAATTGTCCAGCTGGGATATGTTTTTAACCATTATTCACAAGTGGGTTGTTGATCCTTGTAAGACAGCTGGATCATATAATGAACACTTGGCTTGAAAACCTAGAGGAGAAATGTCAAGTGAGAAAAGCAATATGTCAAAACAGAAATTAAGAACATAAGTCCTCTATTAATCAACTAACAAAAATTCTTTAGTTTGACAGATCTTCTCTGAATGCACTGAATCCATTAAAATTACTTTCTGAAAACTCTTGCCTCCCTCCAAATCATCATAATGTTTTACCAGCCTCACTTCTTCCTATCTAGGAGCAGCTACCTTTCCCCTGCTGAATGGTTTTCTGATACTTAGAATTATAGAATCATTAAGGTTGGAAAAGACCTCCAAGATCATGGAGTCCAGCCTTAGAGCAAACACCACCATGTCAATTTAATCATGGCACTGATTGTTGTTAAGCAGGACCCCCAGGTTCTTTTCCACTGGGCAGCTTCCCAGCCACTCTTCCCCAAACCTGTAGTGCTGCTTGGGGTTCTTGTGACCCAAGTGCAGGACTTTGCATTTCGCCGTATTGAATCTCGCGCCATTGACCTTGGCCCATCAATCCCTCCCGTCCAGATTGCTCTGCAGTCTATTCATTATCACACCTCCTATGTTACTGTAATATAAAGAAAGTCACGTATCACAAGTTGAAATTCAGCTGATGTCTGCATGAGATCACTAGTCCATAGATTCTCCATGAGCTGAATCCATCGTATCTAATCTAGATGTCATGACCTTGATTTCTGTAGTGCACAATATTTTCTGATCTTTTACCCCTGCAACTAAACAGTGATCCATTTCAATTAAGGGCTAGATTTAATTTTTTTTCTTTTTTTTTTAGCTTAGGGAAAGGAGAACATGCATTCAATGACTCTTGCTATAATTATAATATAAACAGAATATAAGGGAAAAAAAGTGAGAACCAGGGACAGTTTGCAGTTGCCTGGACTGGTTTACAGGCTAGAGAAGCCCCCTTCTACCAAGAATAAAAACTACTGAGCTTCAGTTTCAACAAAATGTAAGTTATTTAAAAATGTTGTTTGCAGCTGTCTTATTTGCATCATCTCTAATTCTGCAAAATTAGTTTCAGTTTTGCAGTCTGCAAAGCAGACCCATGCTTTCACTGTCTGGTTTACATAGATCTTTCTTGGCAGGTGTAATAGCTCATGGTTTAGCCTATTTATTTTAAGCAGTGTAGTAGCATTCAGCAGCTGCAGGAAAGAACCCATGCCTCAATGTTCTACGTGTGTGCTTGCTTTCATTAAGCTGCAATACAGAGAGGCAGTGTCACAGAAGTACAGTGTTGGAAAAGTGAAGAAACGGCAACTAATGCCCAGAAAGGCAGAGGATAGATTTACAGTAGGTTCTGTGAAGAGTTACAGTAAGGGCTGAAGAGGTGCCAGGCCAAGTCAGCCAATAACTGTGGGCACATCTCTGCTGTTTAATAACAGGCAGAGAGTGGG
The DNA here is from genome assembly GCA_013398015.1 of Oreocharis arfaki. Taxonomy (NCBI): domain Eukaryota; kingdom Metazoa; phylum Chordata; class Aves; order Passeriformes; family Paramythiidae; genus Oreocharis; species Oreocharis arfaki. The sequence goes on along the minus strand of VZRR01006550.1, from coordinate 1,899,306 downwards.
TTCAGGCACACTCCTGCTTGTGGACTCTTACCACCTGCACTGTTTATTCCAAGTGTCTCGTTGCGAGACAGCCCTGCTGTAGGAGGTTAGATTAAAAAACATAGGTGACAGTTGATGTCACTTAACTTCATATCTTTTTATAAAAGACCTTTTAATTTGTGTGGTCGTAGGCCATGAGCAGTGTAAGTGGTCAGTCCCTCAAAAAGCCCAGCGCATGGTGCTGGAAAACTCTCTGGCTGGAAATAACCATTCTGAAAAAAACTAGGCTTTCTGCGAGAGGCTTTTACTGAAAAACTTGCCTTCTGAACTGTTGGTGGTTCCTGAGACCTGGCAAATGTGAAGCCTCTACTGGAGGCTGCAGTGCAGTAAAGAGATAATCAACTCAGAAAAACCCAAGTGCAGATCCAGAAAAAGGTACAGCTACAGAAGAAAGCTGCTCAGTGGGGACTTACTGAGGTTCTTTCTTGATCTGATCTATTTGACATAGTGGTTCAAATGTCAGCTAAAAATATTCAGAAGTGGTGAGAGTCAGTATCAAGAAAGTGATATTGACTAATGTTGCTTCTAGCTGAGTTGTTGGAAGCCTAGAAAAAGGAACAAGAAAATAGGAATTGAAAAGATGTCAGAGATGTACATATATCATGCACATGACAGAGAGCAAACATGTCTCAAGTAGTGAAGTGCTCATCAAATGAGCACAATTGCAAAAAGCCCTTTAAGCCAAATCTGTTGCAAGTGAAATTCAGTTCTTGTCAGGGGAGCTATATCAAGTATTAAACTAATTCTTCATTTTTCAGGCTAACTTGAAAAAGCTGTCACTGTCACATAACTCTTGGGGAAAAAGCCTTAATGCTCTCTATTTCAACTCATTTGTCTGTGACTTACCATAGCAAATGTTATTCATGAAGTCTGTTGCCTCAAAAATCCTTCTCAAGTAGCACCCCTTTGTGCCTAACAACTCTATACTTTCCAAAACAATCAGGAAATTGTTGTCTGTATCAGAGTATCCACAGAGCTCTGATAATATACCTTTGCAAGTGAAAGATATTTGCTATCACAGGCCCCTAGATACTGTTCCTATAGAAATTACAGGTTCTCGGGGAGGTAGGAGTAGAGGTGAAAATTTCCACTGAATCTGTCACACTGGTCATAAAGCTATCTAATATGTCTCACATTTTGGTTTGTATTAATCTCAAACATATTTTCTTCTGTACTTGCTTTTTCTGAGAGTACATCTTGATAAGAAGGAGATAAAAAATGCATGCATAGATACTGCCGAATGCAAAACAGTGTCAGCATTCACAGCCTGGCTAATGACAAATTTTATGCACTCGTGGAACACTACTGTCAGTGAAACGTAAGTGCCTCCAAATGTAGGCACCTCTTGAATTGGAGTCGAAAGACACCAGACTTTGTGGTTATGTGCCTACAAGAGCTCTCCAAAAAGACCTACCCAGGTCTCCTTGACATGGTTTTCAGTAATAAAGATGTCCATCTCAATGAGAAAAAGAGGAATGATGTGATGGTTCCTTTAGAGTCTTCTGCAGAGGAGAAAGGGGCATGCAAAGCACACAAGACTGATGTTTCATGTTATTCTTGAGGGCAATTAGCCTCTTGGGGAAATGTGGAGTACAGAAAATCCTCCTCCCAATTTCATCTTTCCTTTTGCCAGATTCTGTCAGGCTCTAATCCTGAATTTCTTGTCAGGAAAGCCTGGACTAGATTAAATTCCTGCTCAGATTCATCCTTACTTGTAATGATTTGCTTTTTAAATGCCCAGGTTTGTGGGGTTTGGCTGGGATAATTTTCTTCATGGTGGCTGGTATGAGACTATGTTTTGGATTTTTGCTGCACACAGAGTTGACAATAGAGAGATATTTTTGTTATTGCTGAGCAGGGCTTACACAGAGCCAACACACTGCTTTTTATAGTGCCACGCTGGCAAGAAAGTTGGGGGTATGTGAGAGAGTGGGAGGAGACACAGACAGACAGGTGACCCAAACTGACCAAAGGGGTATTCCATACTATACAACATCATTACCAGTATATAAAGTAGAGGGAAGGAGGAGGAAGGGGGGACCATTTGGAGTAATGATGTTTGTCTTCCGAAGTAACTCTTTCATGTGATGGGGCCCTGCTTTCCTGGAGATGGCTGAACACTTGCCAGCCCATGGGAAACAGCAAATTAATTCCTTGTTTTGCTTTGCTTGTGTGCATGGCTTTTTCTTTCCCTATTAAATTGTCTTTGTCTCAACCCACACATTTTCTTCCTTTTACTCTCTCAAATCTCTCCCCAGTCCTGCCTAGTGGGGGGGTGAGCAAGCAACTGTGTGGGGCATGGCTGCTGGCTGCAGTGAAACCCCGACACCAGGTTAAGCTGCTGGAACCACAGTGTACCATTTCAATGTACTTTAGCCCTCCCATTGCTGCATCTGTTGGGGTTTAGTTAATGCTGTGTTTACATTTTCGTCTTGTTCAGGGTAATTTTATGTCCTTCACTCACTGCACCCGCAGTCTCTGTCTGTCTCTTGCGGTTTAATTTGAAAATGTAATTCATCAAGAGAGAAAAGAATCTCTCTTCAGAGCTTTAGAATTAGAGTCCTCTTACATTTTTTGAGTTGTTTCCTTTCAATTTCAGGTTTCAAACACAATTTGAATCAGTGAAGCTTGCATGGATTTTAAAGCATCCACGCTAAAGTATGGTTTCATATGCATAATCTGTAAAAATATAGTTCTGTTACATAAACTTCCCTGTTAGAAAGACATGTTTTTTTCTTTATTTTTGGGAGAGCTCTATCTAAAATATGACAGACCAATGGACATACAGTTAGACAAACAAAACTCAGTAAGGATTCTTCAAGTGTCATGATCAAGTCTTACTGACATTTACATCAGTCCTCAAGCTTCTGACATAGAAGGAGAAATGTTAAGCTTTTCTGCTTGCCTTATTTCTGACATATTTAGTGGATGGATGTATATTAGTCTCATATTAGGTACCAAACAACCTCTGGAGTAATACTCACTAAATCCATGTAGGATTTTTTTGCTACTCTTTGTACTCACTGGCTCATGGCACTCAGCACAGAAAACTCACTTGGAAATTCAGTGGCATCAGGTTTTCATCCAAGCTAAGGTAACCATAAGCTAAGGTGACAGTTGCTTAACACTTTTCTGACAGGAATAGTGATTTCTTTCCCTTCAATTGACAAAAGATGGTAAATAAAATGTTAAAGGGTGTACTGAAAATCAAACAGTAAAAAATCACAAGACACCTATGTTATTTCTTTGCTATGGAAGAGTAACAGTAGAGATGTCTCTATTTTTAGAGAACTGCTAAATTAAACTGATATTTTTTCTCCCTTACATCTATTATCTTCCTGTTGCCAATGTCAAACGCACCTGTGAAAAAGACTGCAAAGCCCATGAGTGAAGTCAAAACGGGAATTGCCAATTTATAAAAACTTTTGAGATCTGTTTTTTGATTTGAGATGGAAAAATAAATCTCAAAATATATCATGCAGCAGAAAGCCTTTCAAAACCCCTTGTGTTTCATAATTTTTGGTTCACAACCTGTCAAAGCACTATTGCATAGGGAAAAAAGTTTTTATTGCATAAACTCTTTGATATTGTTCCGCTTTAGGGAAGACACCCTTCTAGCTGAAGAGTGTCGGATGGCATACTTCAGATTACAGGAAAAATAAGTTGAAATGCCATTTCAATTCAATTGCAAATAGATTCAGAATGAAGCAAAGTGAAAGCACAGATTTTAGTGTAAGCACTTCGAAAAATCCTATTATTAGCTTTTCATCAATGAGTGTGCAGCTGAAGAACGTATTTTGTTTTTTCTTAAAAGACTGCTTTTTAGAATATTTTTATTTTATGTTATTTTTTTACTTGCTCAGTTTAATACTATTACAAAGCAGTAACAAGAAATAAAGGGTTAGGATAGTTTATGTCTACATAACTGTAGATAAAACTGGAGAAAACGTAGGGATTCTCAGTACAGAGCTCCTGCTGGACTGTCTGAATTACTACTGAGATGACTGAAGCAAGTAAAAGCACATAAAACAAATGCCTAATTTCTATTGTAGACTGAGTGTGAGGAGAAGAAGGAGTCAGGAAGGCAAGGAGCCAAGAGTCAGTAATCTTGAGCTATGGGAAAAGTGACAAACACCTTGATATTTAGATAGAGTAAGGGGTTTTAATATGAGGAACAAGAAGAAAAAGTGCCCTTTTGTAACGCATCTCAAGTACAGTTCCTAAAGCATCATTCATGCGATTCAGAAAAACACTTCTGCAAATGTTCAAGTTCACCAAACTGAGGAATGTAAATGAGTTCATCCCCGATTGAATGTTTCCTAAACTGAACGTGGGCCTTACCGAAAGAGGCTGCAGGTTTTGTCTTGATGGTTCTTTCTCACCCTTGCAATAAAAGTTCATGCAAATTTTAGCTTGCAGGGTTACATCTCTACATCTCTAAAAGCCAAGAGTTTGGTTCACTCAGTGAAGAGGTGAACCTAAGTCTTCTAAGAAATTTCTTTGTATTTGGGCTTCCTTGTTCTTGTAGCCAATTGTTTTCCAATTGTTTTGTTCTGAGTATAATTATTACAAAGATCAGAAACTGTTGCCAAGCCTGTAGTTATGTTATCACAAAGGCATTATTTGATGTTGTAGCCTACCTTCTTTTAAGAAGAAATATGTTTGGGAAATGACACTTCTACCCTCTGTGCACTTGTGTGTGTAAGTGTTACTGAGCAAAGAAAACAGAACAAAACTGAAAGCATCTAACTAGCTGTGATATTCCTGGCCTTCCATGCCATAGGTAACTCAGATAAAGGGCATAAGTAAACCGTATTTATACCTTCATTGCAAAAGCTGGCATATTTTTTACAATGAAAAGTTACATTATAATCAATATATTAATCAAAAACTCTTTCAGAGACAAATGTCAGTCTTTATCTTAGTACACCCAGACAAAGTAAACCCTATGGTGGTTATAGCTCTGACCTCAAACAGTCAGAGCAAGGTAAAACAGGAGTGTCTTCTCTCCACAAGGGTTTCACAGTGGCAGATAAAAAACCCTCTATTTTTTCAGCAATAAAATATAGAAGCATTGCCAGCTTTCATGTAGCCTAAGGATGCATACCTCCACCTGTTAGAGCTTGTTAGCTGTATCATTGTAGAAAAAACCCACTTCATTCAAAAGTGAAGGAAAATAATGTGGTCATTTCTGCCTGCTAAGGACTGCTTCTGTTTTCCAGCCTGACAGAGTGCAAGCAGGCAGTTTCCAATATTGAACCAGAAAATTCTTACTGTGAAATTTAAATATACAGATGAGAAGCAAAGAAACTCCACAAGCAAATACTGCACTGAGTCTTCAGAACTAGCTAAATAGTAAAATTAACTGTACATATCTACTTTCAGATTTTCTATGTCTGTCCTGGACTTTGAAGTTTTGCTGATAGTTGAATTTTAGTTCACTTGACCCTTCACCTTTTCTCACTCTAAATCAGCAAAGTCAGGATTCTGTGCTGGTGTTAGCAACATTTACCCTAATTTAGGTAAGATTTGCATAAACACAGCCACTGTCATCTGTGTCAATAAGCCAGTTCAGAGAGAAACTCATCAATATGGTCTTAAAAAGCTTATTTCTGCAGTAGTCAGGTTCTTGGAAATAGTAAGTCTGTGGGCCAGCATTTGCAAAAACCTCTCAGCATCTAAAGTATTATTTTACAGTTCAAGAGCTAGTTAGATTACAAAATAAAGCAGTTCGCAGTTTTCCTACTCAGTGTGCAAGTCAGCTTATAAAAATGCTATGAGCAAAACCTTAGGTCGATTGAAACCCAAGCTGTGTAACTCCACTGATAGATTTTGAACGCTGGTTTAAATTCCAGTCAGAGAAAGCATCCTAAACTGGATTTAAAGAAGTTCCAATTTAGGGGCTAATAGCTAGAATATTACATACACGTTGGTCCTTCCTGCATAAGCAGACTTTTTAAGCTTTATTATTTGAAGACTAACATTTTAAACAAGATTAGCAAAGCTATGGCAGCAGAAGAGTTCAACATAACAGCTCAGGAATTCATTCTATAGGACATAGAGTCCTCTGTGATCACTGCCCATATGCACACTTGTATTTCCCAACAGCACAAGGTAGCTTGCCTCTGGGTGAAACAATACTGTCTTGCACAGGGAGGAAGAGCCATGCAAGCAGTTCCTGAAACTGCTGGTTCCTGGCAGGGAACCTTCACTTGAATGGACCAGAGCGTTTGTCAGATGGTGCATGGCCATGAACAACCAGCTTGTAAACCTCCTTTTAACTACTCTGGAAGACATCCTGCATAGTGTGGAGTTATCCTGTGCCAGAGGGCCCTCCTGCAGGTACCTTGGCCTTGACTTATGGCAAGATGGTGAAGACACATGTTTTTATAGAACTTTGACCACAGAAATGCCTGATCTAATTGAAATTTAAATAACACATGAACTGATTTCCTTTATAACTTTAAATTTTTAAACACCGTCTGTATCCAGAATTGACAGACAATGGCTTCTGGTCAGCAACTGCTTCCCTCTACAAGTAATTGCCTCACATAGCTGTTGTGAGAGTCAGAGGAAAAGTGTAGTCGACCGTTTCCCTTCTGACCTCAAATTCCAGGAAAAGAGTTTGACAGTTTATTGGCACAAGGCATTTGTGGTAGGCAATATGACAGATTCCTAAGAGAGAATCCCTCAATCTTCAGAAACTTGGTGATCTTACACTGAATGTATATGGTCCAACTGGCATTTTACAGTAAACAAATATATATAAATATACACATGTAGAAGCATATGTGTATCTGTATATTCTATTTGAAATCTCTACTTTCTATCTTTTCATCTCTGTTTTCTGTAAGCTCTCTTAAAGTGTTTCCTCTCCTGTTCAGTCCACAAAGGAATTGAGGTAAAAGAGCCTGCATACTCTTGAAGATTATATTTAGAGATCAAAAAAAAAAAAAAAGGAAGAAGAAAAAAAAAAGGAAAGAACCTCAGATGTTGTTTTTTCTCATACTTGCACTAAGTATATGACAGTCTGTAGCTGTTGATCAGTTTAGCTTATGATGGAGCTCATACACAGGACAAGCCACCAAGTTTTGCAGGTGTACCTGAAAGGATAATTTGGTGTGGTATTTGGGAAATGTTTTGAGCAAAAAATGTTGAGTAATTCTAACATCCATATAATGTACTGGGGCCAGAAATTGGAAGCAATATTTTTAGTGGTGTATCAAATAACTTGGTTGAGCATGTAAGCTGTCTTCAGAGGGACCTTCTTCCACTGCTTCCACTAGTTGGTTTCAGTATATTCAAAACATCTTTCTGCCTCCTAGATAAATAGACGTGTCCCAAAAAGCCTGTGTTGGATCCATAACAACTGGTGACTTGTAAAAATACAGGATGAATTGTTGTTCCTCCTATTAAGTAAGATGTGTATGAATATGCAAAACTCTTTCCACAGCAGTAGTACTAAGTGGCAGGATTTGGGTATAGATGGCCTTTGCTGCCTGATCTTTGCTACAGCTATGGATTTATCATCCATAGAAATCTAGGTATCTATTTTAGGGTGGGTTGGAAAGTGTTTCCTGTACTCGGAGGATCTCCAGTGGCTGCAATATTTGCATACATAGTCACTTCAACAGTAAATGCAGGTGTTTGAAGCTGATTCCAGCCTGTTTTAAACATCCTGTTGATTTAGATCCCAATTTCCTGGAGGCCCATAATTGCCTGGATTCTGTCAAAACCTTACCTAGTTCACTAAAACATAATTGACCCCTTTCACACTTGGATCACTCAGCTGCTACTTTTAAATGACCAGGTCAGCTTCTGTGTGAAAATGAATTGGCACGGAATAGGATCAAATGAATTGTTTTACCTATATCCATCTTCTTCCACCTGTGTGGTGAAACCTACAGGCAGTTTTACTTGATCATAAGGACTCAGAATAAAAATTATTTTGTCTTCTTCTGGACGTGCTGCAATACTTGCTCAGCACTTAGCTCTTACTGGCAGGCCACATACTAGACTTACCACTCTGCCCTCACCCCAGGTGCCTTCTGCAATGTTCTGGCAGTGAACTCCTGCGGACTGGGTGTTCTCCTGACTCTCAAGTCGGTTTGGTGTAATTCTCACTTCAGCGCTAGTGAAAATGTCTTGGCTGAAAAATACGAGACCAGGGGCTCTGTAGGAGCTAAACTGATGTGCACTGTGCAGCTTTCTTGCATATCTTATTCTGAGCTCCTGAAAGGGCAAGAGGAGCTAGATATTCAGAAAGAACAAGCTTCGCTTCCTGTCAAACTGTACCTCTTACTGGAAGGCTTTGATACAAAAATGGGCTGCTGGAGGCACTTTGGTATGACTGGAACTGGTATTGTGTTTCAACCATTTTCCTGTACCTCTTGTCAATTTCCACTGAAAATGGGTGACTGCATGTATTTCAGGAAGAGAGCTGAAATAGGCTCTGGGCTGTCAAAGGACTAGGAGAGAGCAATGTATGCAATCCAAGGCAGTGGGAAACATGAGCTCATTTCCTAGCCTTTTGGACTATGCTTCCTTTCCAGCTTGGCCTGAGGAGACTGGTGGTTAGGGCTCACCTCAGGTCATCTCCATGTGAAATCTTGCACTGTCACAGCTCTTTCTTTTGCCCGGTTTCTTTTACTGCTTATGGTCACAGCTCAGAATGCGAACCCTGAATTGTACTACTGAGCTATGTATGAGCTGTATTTTTCCGGAGCGATGTTCAGTCGCTCACATATATGGTCATGTATAAGTGGTTGCGGTTCTGTGCCAGAGAAAGCTTCTTCATTTTTTCAACATTGCCATCAACATTCAATAGGATTCAATACCCTACATCATGGGGTACCATGGCTGATTCTGCCTTTTAATTATGATCATGTCATCTATGGAGGCCCAGTGGCATGACCAGGATACACTTATCTCAGGAGCAGTCCTGTAAGTCTGGTATTCATGTAGCTCACAGTGAAGTCTGAGGCAGCTCTGTGTGTTGTATGCAGAGCACCTCGGAGCTCTTTGCTCCATAGGTAGAAGCAAGATCATTGTTTCTAAGCTTGTGCAAAATCACTTTGTTCACTGAACTGAAAATGGGCTTCTCTGCAAAAACTAGCTTCAGTTGAGCATCAGTAACTGCAGCTGTGCTGGTTGTGGCTAGCACAGGACACAGTATGGATTCACAAGTGCCTGAACAGTGCAGAGCTCATCTACCCAAAGACACTGCACAGGTAACAAGAACCTCAGAAACAGCAGTCTACAGGAGCAGATATGACCTAGTTTTAAAAGCAGAGTCGTATACACACAGAAAGGAGGAGCAAAGTGCCAACATAATTATTACTTTCTCCCTGATTTACCACTTGACACTTTTTTCTTGACTTCTCCTCAGCTTGGCAATTTGATACCAGTCAGAGGTATGACTGGTAACATACAAGAAGTAGAGATTATAAAAAGGGGAAAAAAGGAGAAAGATTTCTAAGAAAAGCTTCACCTTTACTCCAGTTTCTTTGTGACTACTTGAGCGATCACACTAATACAAAGAGATACTACACGAATAGCACCCTGAAACCACATCTGCTTCATTCCTCTCAATATCCTCAAGTGCAGGTGAGACAGCAAGTCAAATTTCAGCTTTTCAGCTGAACCTGACTGCAACTGCCATGGTATTCAGGGTTTGGTCTTCCTCTCCAGTCCTCTCTTAAATAACTTAAATGCAAAAATGAGAGAGAAATTGGATTCTATCCTTGTCTAAGATGCTCTTTCTGCTTGGAGAACTATATAAGTGCCCTAACTATAGTCAGATATATGCTGATACATTATTATAATGAATGCTACCTATGAAATAATGTCAGAAGTCAAACATGTTGTGTAGCTGGTTTTTGTAGGGGAGCTAGTCTCCAAAATCCATTAGAAAAGCTTCTTATTGGCATTACTTGAGTTCCTCTTTATTGCTAGCAAAATGCCTTGAGATATCTTTATTTTGGTTGTTACACAAATCATTACTGGAATCTTGCTGTCTTGAGAAAAAAACACCACTGAATACACTGTGTTTGAAGGGTGGTATTTATTAACAGTGCACTAAAAATTAGTGTCTTAATTATAACTTTTATGACCTTGGCATTTAGCCCCAACTTAATAGAGCTAGTTTTGTGTGTTCCATTTGCCAGCACTCAGTATCTCACAATCGCTGCTACTACATATATCTTGTGATCTGCTATCTTTAAGCAGACAGCCAAACAAACACATTCTTGCAATGAAAGCAGACATGTGGATCCATATCTCATCAGTCACTCTGTGTATTTGATCACACCCATATAGGCAAAGGAGGTTGCATGCCCCTCTTGCATGAAGTTTTGCAAAACAGCTCCAGGTTACCATGTGAGAAAGTGTATATTCATTAGTACACCCTGGGACATACTATACTGCAATCGATATATTACCACCTTATGCTCTTTGTCTCTGCCATGAGTTGTCTGTACATGGACACAGCACTCCAGATGCACCTTACCTGGGCAGATTAGAGGGGCAGGATCATCTCCCTTGACTTGCTAGAAATGCTTTTCCTAAGGCACCCTAGGGTACTGTGGGCCTTCTTGGCCCCAAGGACATACTGGTGGTTCATGGACAGCCTGTTGTCCATAAGGACACCCAGGTTCTTCTCCACAGAGCTGCTCCCCAGCAGGTCAGCCCCCAGCCTGTGCTTGTGCATGCAGTGATTCCTCCCCAGGTGCAGGACTCCGCATTTTCCTTTGTTGAACTTCATTTGGTTGCTCTGTGTCCATCAATCCAGCCCGTCCAGGTCTCACAGACTGACAGCACAGCACCCTGGTGTATCAGCCTCTCCTCCCAGTTCTGTATCACCATCAAACTTGCCGAGGCTGCAGTCTGTCCCTTCATCCAGCTCATGGATGAATAAGTTGAACAAGACTGTACCCAGTACTGACCCCTGGGGAACACCCCCAGCAATAGGCTGCGAGCTGGACTCTGCTCTAAGGCAGTTTTGATGACTGGTACAGTTATGTTTGAATAAGATACGTATAACAGTAGAGCAGTAGGAGATAGCTTTGTGGAGACAAAATTTGGGCTGCTAGGAGCCCTAGAGATCTCTAAGTGATGTGCTCTGAAGTATTACTATATTCTTCCAGTTTCAGTGTGTAACTTGACAACAGATGCATACAAAAATGGTATAGACGCTCTTAAGAATAAAAGAAATATTTGGTACAGATGGTGCCATTGGGAAAATATGGTTTGACCTAAACTAAAATAGGGCAATGTTTATGTTACTAAAAATTAATGTTATAATTTTAAAACTAAAAATTAGAGAGAGCCAACTGGCACAGAAAAGCGTATAGTTCAGGATGACACGTATTTAGTGGTGGGAATGTTATTAAATCCTCTGCAGTTTTAGTAAAAAGGACAGGAGAAGGTGTTAATAAAGTCCAGGAAGGAACTGGACAAACAGTTTCTATATGTGAAGTGTGTGAAGCACATCACATAAAACGGTGAGCCACAAAAAACCCCCAGATACATAAAAAAACAGTTAAATGAAAATTTTAAAAATGTTGAGGCTGATTGCCCTGGTTTTCAGCTGGGAATCTGACCTAATTTAGGCATCTGAGGAGTCTGATGAAAGAGGGTGTCTGTTAGGAATGGCATGGCCAAGGAACACACTGGTTCAGCCCTGCCAAAATGGCTGTGCCTCTTCAGCATTGTTACTGTTGCATTATTGGGAGCTTTGTGTCACATCCGGCAAACAATTTAGATGCATCAACACAAGACAGAATATTCATGGGCTGAAGGCTGTGACTGGAGGACTGCATCATCAATCACATAACGAGGATGGTAAACGTGGCAGCAATGTTCTTGGGATAGAAAAATCAGCTGCACCAAACAATACGGAAATAACAAAGCCTTTCAAGTACCCCTAACCAAAGTAGGAGAATGCACTGTGGTGTGATGTGTGTCTTCAGGCACATCAAGTGTGATTCCTTGTGGAAACCAGCTGTTCAAGGTCCACTAGGGAGCTCCTCACAAGATGAGGATCAGCAGTTCTTAGCTCAGGCCTCTGTCATCCTGAGTCTCCACAGCAGCGGAAGCACTGACCTGGGGTCTCCTTCCTGATTGAGACACCAAAGAGCTTTGACCTACTGACTATTGCAAATAAATTTCTGCAACTTCAACTGATTAACTGAGACTTCTTAGCAAATGGCAAGCTTGAAACCTGGGCTCTCATGAGGAGTTCCCTATCAAAAGGTTTTGGTTCTCTTTTTCACTCTCTTGTAGTGCCATAGCATGAAGGAGAATTGCCTCTGGAAGCTCCTTTGCTGGCAGACACCTGATGCTTTGGGAGTGGCTAAGATGTGATCCCAACCACCACAGCAGCTCCCTTCTCTTCTGAAATCCCAAGGATGCCTTCAGCTACCTGGGAGTAGAGATAGGATGGTGCTTTTGAAAATGCAGCCTGCTCTCCAGCTCAGAGCGAAGAAAGATCAGCACCAACTACTTTCTCACTTCTCTTTCTGAGAATAGTGGATGTTATCTATTTTTTACTATTACTTAGTTCTCAGCTCTGTTTCAGGACTCATTGCTTGTGCTTGCTCATGAGAAGTTCAGGGGCTCCGAGCCATTTCGGGGTTTTCCCACAGAGCTGCCAACACTATGCTCTCCCCAGCCCTGCTGAAACCCCCTGGAACCTGGGCACACTTTCTGCACGTGCACATGGTGTGGCATCTGCATGTGGCATCAGCTTGGCAATGGAGAGGCCTGGTGGGGCATGTGAGCTGAAGTCACCCGTGCTTGTGACAGTCACTGAGTACTACATCCTGCGGGGGAGTTTAATGTGGTTAAAACAAATGATGGAAAATGCCAGTGTTTTGAAGCTCTTTCAGGGAACTGAAGGAAACAGGCCTGAGTCCTTTTTATTTTAACAACTCAGAAAATCTTTTATAGAAACCTAAAGGCAATGTACATTTCAGGAGAGCAGCTTTAGTTTCTTCGTCTCCGTGTGTTTCTCTGTCTTACATTGTCGTATCATTGTACAAATATACAGAGAGAGAGAGAAAGAAAAGGAAAGGAAAGTTTTAAGATTTAAAGTAAATCTATTTTCTTGAGGATTGTGGTTTAATAAATGTTGTGCATTACATTTCCTTAAAAGAGTCTGGAAAGGCAAAATAAATTCTCACAATCCCTTCTAGCCCCACCCATCCATACATGAAGGTGAGCAAACCTTAGTGCCAACATACTGAAGATAAGAGTGCAGTGATAAAAGATGTTTCACCACATGATGTGGGGAAAGTTTTTTACAAGTTAGGCCTAGCTGCTCAGTGTAGGTTCCTCTTTCAATTCTCTGAAACTCTTAAAAAAAAATTGCACACAAAAAAACCAACTTTCAAAGGCAGTTTCCTCAGTTCAGCCCTCTCTCCGCTCCCACACCATCTCTATAGATGCTTCAAAGATGTACTACAAGCTACATGTAAAAGTTACTTGTGTTTGTCCTGCGTGGGCTGATAGTTTTTAGAGCATTCTGTTACAGCATGATGTAAACTAACCTACACAAATGCCTCAAGGCTTTTCATTTAGTTTTGTTTACCTGTTTCTTTAATGTAAAAGAAATCTATCCCTATTTTTTACCAAGACCAGTAGAGAGAGAAGACACTTAGCAATTCACCAGCTCAAACCTATCATTTCTTTCTAAAGGTTATACAATCACAACAGGAAATGTTTTGAAATGGTCATAACAATCACAAGACAGAGTACTTTTTAGTCTGAACATGTGTTTATACTATTCTCCTATTTTTAGGTTGCATCACGTGCCAACTCCTTGTATTAATAGTAGTTTTTGCTGGTTTTTTTCTCGTTTCTTTTCACACCTGATGCAAAACAATATTTGTAAAATACGCTAATTTTGGCTTAAGCCCTCAAAAGGAATTAGACATCCAGATATTTTAGGAATCAGTCCTTAGCAGTGGCATTCCTGAGTAGTTTCCCTGCACCCTTCTGCAAAAGCAAAAGCAGACGCAAACTTGTCTCCTGCTGCCAAAACTGTCAATGAGAACGTAGCCACAATACTTTGACCAGCGTGTCAGTGGCCTGCCCACAATGGCACTATATCTGAAGCAATACGATTTTCTAGATAAGAGTAAGGACCCACCTTATTGAACGTGCCTGTGTAAAAGGATCTGGCACTCCAAGAGCACTTCTAAAGTGCTGGGATTAAGTGGACTGAGGGCAACACTCACAACGAGCTTCCCCATTATCACTCCTGCAGAGAACCATGTCAATAAGGAGATGAAAATGTTAATGACTTCTTTGTATCTCTTTGTGAAAAATCCACCTTGCAATTTCAAGAGGTAGATGATTAAGAATCAGGTCTCTTCTGAGGGTTGACTGGATTGACAAGAGTTGACAAGACTGTAGGTGTATTCTTGAGGATGATAAGCAGGACATCTTCAATTGCAGAGCTCTGTCTTTCACTTGCTCAATGCCTTCTGAAAAGTCACTTTCCTACTCTGATATAATTTTTTCTTTAAATAATACTAATATTTTTGCACAACTCAGTTACCTTGCTGCTGATGGTTCAAGGAATATTAGTGTCTTGCTTTGTAAATGCTACAAGAGTTATAAGGAGAACGTTTTAAGTGGCTTTTGAAATTGAGCACTTTCTTGTACTTTAACTGATGATATCAAAATAATGTGACTTCCTAAATTCATTATCAAAATAAAAATAAGTCTTTCTTTAGAGCTAGTGGATTTCTTTTTCTGCATGGATTATAATAATGTAATAATATCCCAAAAGGAAAAATACCCACAAACTGCAAGGTTTTCTGGTTCTCAAATGACTGAATACCTCATATTACAGAATCGCTGTATTATTTTGTGTGCTGCATTTCTGATGTCTTGCTCTTGTCACGAGTGAAGAAACTATTCAGCTGAAAACCAGGTAAAAGACTTTCTTTAGAAAAAAAGAGGTGAAAAGAGGTGTGAAAAGAGACTGTGGTTAGATTTGATCGATCACAAAAAAAAAAAAAAGGCAGAGAGACGCAGGAGAGCAGCAAGTACTTAGAGGAGTTAATACAGAATGTAATCCACAGAGAGAGCCCAGTGCACTGCCATCCACACCTCTCCTGCCTCAGGTTGTAGAAACATAATTTTCTACCTGCCCAGGAGTCTCCATGGCCCCATCTGAGATGTCCCCACCTCGTCGGCTCACAATTAGGCCTTTTACCATGAGATACAGAAAACCAGGACACTAAGCAGCAAGAAAGCTAGACAGAAACACCTTAGTCTCTGAGAAAGCTTCAGTTTTTGACACTTTGTGGACAGTTTCAAGGAGATCTCTACATACAACTATGTATTACCACTGAAATTTTTGCTGCACTGAGATGTTTGTACCCATCTTATCTCATAAAACCCAGAAGTACCCAAACCAGCAACAAGAATACTATTCACACTTCCTAAATATCACACAATGAGGATGTGGGAGATATGAATTTATTTCTCTCTTCAGAGTGATGAGATGTAAATCTATACCTCCTGCCAAGCAATAAGATTTTCTAATAGTTACTTCTTCTAAAATATATAAATTACATTTACGTAGGAACTGCATTTTGGATGCCTTCTCCTCTTAAGTACTAAACCAACACCACAGTTTGTTTTTCTCACCCACGGAATTTATATCCCAGTGGCACCATGTAGACTGGAACAAATTGAGCAGCAGGAGTAAAGACAAGTTGTAGACAAATAACATTGTGGTTAATGCATTTCTGCAAGAATGCTTGGTTTCAATCAGGCCAGCAAAACACCCATAGTCTGTAGGGAGTGCCCTAAGTATCCACAGGATTAAAGGGCACATGGCATTGACGCCTTGCATCTGGCTGTATCCCATGCAGGGTGTACTCCAGTAAGTCTCCAATAAGTGTTTTGACTATTTATGGTATACTGGGTCCTCCAGCTGATGCAGCTCAAGGAGCAGTGTTTCCCCCACTCCACAGCTGTGATTTATTTGAGGCCTTCAGCCTGAGCTGTGTATTAGGATATATGGGCTTCTGAGGACTTAGTGACTGGGGTTCATAGTTTTGATAATGGCACCTTTAGCAAAAGCTGAGCAACTGAAGACCTCAGTCTTGAGTTTCAGCACTTAATGACAACAAAAGAGTATTTAGGCTCCTAAAGCCTTTTTTAATGGTAGCATAAAGGTCAGAAATTGGAAATTCCACTTGTGATGAAAATTCTCTCCTTCAGTGTAGGTTTAGAGTTGATCCCAGCAAGTAGGTCAGGCATATAAACATGCAGAGGCCTGATGCTAGGCATATAATGTGCACATTTGCTTTGTTTTGCCTTCTGAGATTATGTCCCCTTTTGCAGAAGAATCTCCTGTCATCCTAGCTAAATCATTCATTGGTGAGCACAGTCCCATCCTGGATGGATGGTCTTCATCCTCTATTGTAAGAATCAGTGGCAGTCAAATAAAAATACTTGCCTTTCCTTCTTTTATAGCAGTCCAAATTGCTTTTCTCTAGGGCAAGAACCCTGGCAGGTCTTCCATAATGTACTGCTGCTCAGTCAGTCTTCGAGATCATGGAGTTAAAATGTCTTGCTAAACTTCTTGAGAACAGATATCTTGTCTCAGCAGACTAGGAAAGATATTCGGCATAGAAAAACTACCTGGCCCAACTCCACATTTTTGCACCATTATCCCAGGCAGATATAAGGTACTTGTAGAAGTGCGTGCAGGTGAGTTTGGCAGGTGGGTGTACGCCTTCACTACAAATCACCTGGCTGAGTGTTCATATATCTTTCCCCCCCAACAGGCAGGGGTGAAGTAGGTCTGTTTCTTGTTGAATAAACATTCCTGATTTCCTGCATTATTTAGACGGATGATCTCATGATGATGAGCTTCAGCTTACTGGGGTATAGATATCTACTTGCTCTACATCTTGCTAAGATCCTTTACATATTCCCTTCCTGGCTAGAATGGCAGAAAAACAGTATAAAGATCCTGTATTTACACTGACTACATTTTCCTGCCAAAGGGGCCAATTACCCAGGGAAATACCCAGAAAGCCAGGCCAGAGAAAAGGACTCCAGTGAGAATGAAAGCTGTGCTCATGGAGCTACAACATGGCTCAGGTTGTCCTCAGAGTAGCACCAATCCAATTTTTTTTTTTACAGAACGAGGCTCCCAGGACGTACATGGAGGAGTTTACACACACTTTCTTGCCCCAGCACGAGACCTCAGCTATCTCTTGTGACATCCTGTCATTGCTGGCACGACTAACTCCTATCAGTGGGTGTGTGGGTGCATCAGTGAAGGACAGGGTTTGAGGAAAGCAGCAGAAGTTCAGGTAATTTTCAGTGTTGTGTGGTGACAATACAATGCCATCTGTGATGCAGGCTGTCAAAATAAAACTCTGTTAGAAGGATGAATGAGAAGACTATAAGATTCTCAGTGGTAGATACCTGACACCACCTCTCTCCCCACTCCTAGCAAACTGTTGTCAACTCTTCAAATCTATCTTGCTGTTCTGATGAAAATCTACCCTAAAGTTTGCTTGCCTTTCATACTCCCAGTTGGTTGGGAAGATGCACAGACCTACTTATTCACAGACTGTAAATGAAGAAGAAAAGCACAAGTAGAGATTCTCTATTAAAGAGTTAAGAGGAAGGGAGGAGAAATAAGGAAGTAGTGGTTGAAACAATCTGCTTTTAAGAAAAAAAGTTAAGAAAGACTTGATAACATTTTAAACGGTGTATAAACAACACAGAAGAGCCCGAAATTAGGTGTTTTGGTTTTTTTTTTCCTGGGGGTGTGGGTATTCATAACTAGTGGAAACTGCAACAAGAACTTCAGAAATGGAAAGACTACCCTTTTAGCCAAGAAAACAAGCACAGTTTTCTCACCCACCCAGACTGAAACATAAAGTGAAGGGATTATATCTAATAAGGAGAAGAGAGGTTGGTTTCCAAACCCTTTCAGTGTAGGGTAGCACCATTTTTTTCCATCTAGTTATTTAATTTGAGATTGAGTGGATCAAAAGTATATAAAACAGAGGAAGCACATTAAAATGCTTTGTGGGGTTTGTCACAAAGGACAGCCGGACTGTCAGTGTCAGAAAGATAAACACAAACTGATTTGCAAAGAACATTTACATACTCTAATTCTGATCTGAGAACGCTCTGCTGGCTTTTAAAAAATTGATTCATATTTGGCTGTTTCTCCAGTGGGGAAATACTCTTCATTGTCATGATTGACAGTAGTGATTCAGCAGCAATACAATCTTTGTAGCCCTAACATATAAAAAAATTTAATGCTTAAGTCAATATCTTGCAGATGTATTAAAAAAAGTGTAATTTGCAACTGTCTGTATATAGGGCCTTGCAAAAATCTACGGCATAATTTCTCACCAACGTGAGTGGTTGTGGAAAGGATTTAGATTAGGGATGGTTTAGGACTAATTAATTCCATAAGTGAAATAAATGTGAATAAAATAAATATAAAATAAATATATAAAATTGAAAACACTTAATCTCAACATTCAGAGCTACTTAGAAGTTTGATTGCTGCAAGCTTAACTTTCTGCTTCTATGTAATCCCATTTAAGACTGTGCATGAAACAATAAGGCAGTGAGTAACAGTCTGCAAGATGTTTATTTACCAGCACTACTGTGAGTTATTTATTATCTTCAGTGCCTTTGATGGCTACACATCAAGAGACTTAAGCTTTGGCTCAGATCTCAAAAAAGGAAATAAGCCCCCACAAGTCTCTACAGCACATTTCTCTGGAGGAGGAGGAGAACTTTGAGACATTAATGTCCACGCAGAAAGCTCAACTTGAATCCATTGTCTTTCTCCCTGAAGAAAGTAAAAGGGCACAATGACACTGGGCTGCAGAAATGAAAGGTAAGGGCTGGGGCTCTGTGGAACACAGTGGAGATAATGAAGATAACCTGCACTGAGTTGCTGGGCCAGGCAATTCTTTCTATGAGTCAGTCAATGAATGCTACTCACAGAAACAGAGTGGGCTGCTTGAACTTAGAAGTGAAAGACTCTGGTATTTCAGTACACTCTTATCAGGCAAATGAAGTCTGTGGGTGAGCATGTAGCCTCATCTGCAGGGGAAGGATGTGATATGGGGGAATCCAGAAGGGAATATGGGAGTCCTGTGTAACTGTCAGCCAGAACAGGTATCAAACACTTTCACTTGTTCACTTTACCATTAACATAGAAGCAAGAATATAAATAAAACCCAAAGAACTACTGAGTCCAGCTGTTGCCCAGCTTTGTTTGAAAAGGATCTTTGGTCTATATACGTGAGTCTATTTCTCCTCTCTCCCCCAATAAATGTGAATTGGTTGATAATTCTTCGGTGAAGGTCTCGAGATCAACTAAGTTTCTGAGCATCACATGAATTATTTGGCCAACTGGATGAAAGCCTGGAATTCAGACATTTATAATTCTACCTAATGCTTTTGCATTCCTTTCCCTGATTAGTGCAACTGCATATGGTTTTCTGTGTGTAATGGCCATAATAACTGAGGAGAAGTTTGTAGAGGTGTGCAATAGCAATAAGGACAATACTCATTATATATTATTCCATTGTAAGTCACAGTAAGAAAATAGACCAGTGTTTTCTACTGTCCCTGAGCCACTGGATCCACACACATTGATGTTATTTCCCATTACGAGGCAGTGTCACCGCCTCATCCTAACTATTAGAAATGCCCATCTCTTTTTTCAGTCTGGGGTGAAAGTAAGGTAAGTGCAGCTCACAATAGAAGACGAAGTATTTCTTGTGGATACAAATATCAGTCTTCAAATCCTACACCAAATCCTGCTTGACCCAACATATGACAGACCCAGTTTATGAATGGACCATATATTTATCTTCCATTGAAGGAAGTGAAAACATTTAGCTTTCAGTTCTCTTGGACCCACAGGTGGACACCAAAACGTCTTTAATATAAAGCATGGCTTTATTTCTAAAACCTGGCATGCTTTGAATTTCTGGCCAGTTCTTTGTGAAATAACCCCTACTTATTTTCTTGAGAATTACTAGAAAAGTTTAGGCTGATGATATAAAGGTGTGAACTTTTTCACTTTGCTGTGGCAGGTGGGGGCAGGGGAGCATTTACAGCTCCTGTAGCATGTTAGTGCGAACAACATAATGGTCAGCAATGGTTGCAACAGTGAGGTTCTTATTTCAAACTTGAGGAAGTCAAATCTCCAGGTGACCATATGCCCTTTTGAAGATGGGCATTGAAGATTTTCAGTTTTGGGCCCCTTACTTACTTACATTGAGGTGCTGGAGAGTGTACAGAGAAGGCTAACTGAGCTGGTGAGGAGTCTGGAGCACAAGTCTTACTAAGAACAGCTGAGGGTGCTGAGGCTGATGAGTCTGAAGAAAAGGGGGCACTTTATCATTCTCTACAACCACCTGAAAGGAGGTTGGACTCAGATGGGGCTTGGTCTCTTCTCCCAAGTAACAACCAAAAAAAGGAAAAGGCCTCAAGTTGCACCAGGGGAGGTTTAGATTGAATAATAGAAGGATTTCTTCACTGAAAGGGTTGTCAGGCATTGAAACAGGCTGCCCAGGGAAATGGTGGAGTCACCATTCCTGGAGGTATTTAAAAGATGTATAGATGTGGCACTTTGGGACATGGGCTAGTGGCAGCCTTGGCAGTGCTGGGTTGGGGGTTGGACTCGATGACCTTGAGGATCTTTTCCAGCCTAAATAGTTCTGTTTCTGACCACCTATTTTCCCTCCTACACTCATAACTACAGTAGTCCCAAAGACAAGTTAGAGCAGTCAGAAGAATTGGCACAACCAAAGGAACGGATTTTTCTGTAATACAGTTTCTCTCTCTCTGCTCTCCTGCTGCTAACTGGCATAGCAGCAGTCTTTCCACATGCTGGTTTTCCCCATATAACGAAGCGATTCCCAGGCACTGCTGTGAGAGTTTGCAGTTGGTTTTTGCAGTACTGCAGCAGCAAAAACTGGGAAGTGCTGAGAATCAATGTAAACATTTCCAAGCCCACGGTAGACCAACCATTTATGTTACTGATAACCATATTGGCTATGATCTCTGCCCCTCTCGTGGGGGTAATGCTGTACTCAACCCACAACCATTAGCAGGAATAGACATGTGAGTTGAACAAACCTACCAGCCCACTATAACGTGTAAAACTGCCATGTCCTGTTAGTGTCTCTAAGAGCTGTTGGTGGAAAACAGTTCATTTAAAAATAACTTTCCCAAGTATATACAGCTTTAAATGTCAAACATTTAACATGCATTTATCCATAAAAGACCTCAGTGATGGTGAGGCTATATTTGTGAGGCAATTTTATCCACTAAGACTGGATTTTAAGATTACGTATCTGCACTGCTGAGAATTGCTGAGGTTGTAAAAGCCAGACATGTAACAGGAAACTTCATTCTTCATCCTCTTAGAGATGTTAAAGATGTGTTTATTATGCCCCATGGGAGAAATTTGTGACCAAGAAGGCACATCTTCATGTGAAAGGGTGGGTTCCAATGATTTTCTTTGACAGGGATATACAGATTTAGGTCACAAACCGGGCTGATAGGGAGTTGTTGTATGCAATGTGCAAGGCAGAGTTTAGTCCAGCTTAAAGAGCTTGTTGACCTTGCTTCTGTTTAACTCAGTCTCATGTTCACATGCTAGCAACCAACTTCTGTTAGCTGCAAACATGGATAGGCTGCAAACTTTTTGACTAACTATGTATTTCTAAAGACGCCAACAGCTCTGACCAGTGAGGATTTAAACACTGTGTAACTGAGATCACCAGCTTTGCAGAGACATGTGATTGAGGGGAATGGAAGGCGTCCCTTATGAAAACATTTTGTCTTTTCCTTCCATGTTGAAATGTTCACAATGCCCATTTATCTCAGGAAGGTTGCTGTTCTAGAAGCCTGAACAAATAAACAGCTGAAGAGCTTGGGAGCCAGAATTTCATCAGCAGGTTCCCCTGGTTGCTTTTCAGTTGAATGATCCTACTAGTGAAATGGTGGAAGTCAATATGCTGAAGACAGGAAATCAGCCCAGCTGCCAAGAAACTCTACAAGTCACAGGCTGGAAAATAGACATGTTTAAGCTTGCCCTTTTCCATTTGATCTCTGTTGGAACCAATGCCTTCCCAGCAATTTTCCAAAGGCAAATTTCTCCTGATTGTTCAATGAATGACACCATGCCCTATGTACAATGCACTGTTCAAACTCTTGTCCTAAACTAAATAACTGATTTTGGGGCATTTTTATGGCCTCCAGTGTTGTAGCATCAAAGTGCTTCAGAAAGACCTACAAATTTCTTATTTCCAGCTTTCTTCTAATATGAAGATTATTAAACCTTATATTACAAAGAGGAAAGTGACGAATGGAGGCCCTGAGTTGCCTAGGATGGGATTTCTAAGAGCATTTGGCATTAAATAAAATGTTACTGTTTCAAAGCCACAGTTCTACTGACCATACCTGGATTTGTGAATACTCAATACTCTGCAAGTCAGATCCAGATATCTTTTAATAAGCATTTGAAAATTACGAGCTCAGAGTTGGTGCCTGTTTCTGAAAGCTTAACCCCTTGAAGCTAGATCTGAAACAGAATTTCAAGCTCTGTAAGGTAAGCATCACATGGGTGGAAGGATGAAGACACCAGTGAAGGCTTAGGTGTCTCAGAATGGGATCTGAAATAGTCAGCAAAACTATAAGGAACAGTGTGAAGTCAGCACTCTTCACATGCCACACACATAGGCATCAGAGAAAGGATGAGCCTTAAAAACATGAAAAATTGGGGAAAAAATAGTCTCACAGAACCTACTCACTCTCATGGGGAAACTGCAGGGACACCTGACCCTTGAACCTCTTTGCCAAAGTTCCTTTTGTTAAAAAGGAACTTTGCCTGTTGCCTTTTCTTTCTGGGGGCTAAATATAATTTGCTACAATTTTTTAAGATGGTTGATAGAAGAAAAACACTTCCCTTCGCTGTCTGAATGATAAAGTAGTGGTTAATTTCAGGAAATAGATGCCTTAAGCTGCCTACCAAGTCTGACCATGGGACTTATTATAGGATCTGGAGATTGCTTTAGCCACAAAACTTCTGGGTACTGCCCAACTTTCCCATCAGAGATGAGCAGTAAAAAATTATCAATACAACAGCTCAAGGAAAGATGAAAACACCATGAAGGAGGGCAAGAGATTCTGTAGTCTAGTGACAAAAGCAGCCAGCAAGTAAGTGGACATGGCCTGGAATCTACACTTTAGTTTGGCTTTTGGAGTTATCCAGTGATTACTGTGAAATGGCGTCTCTGAAGACGAGACTCGAGATAAGGTCTTTAGCCTTCTAGCTGAATGGTATTTCAGGCTTCTGACCTCTTTTGTCCTCTTTTGCCTGCTCTTCCAGCTTCTACTGGCTGGGTGCAATTCAGCCCAGACCATAGTTCTAGCATACTACCTAGCTAGCAAGGAAGGAGATGGATAAGCCTTTAAATATGTTCCAAAGACAGAGCTGAGTGGGCATGCACTTTCTCCTAGGAGAGCGCTCTGTAGAAGGAGCTACACTATTTCCTACTCTTTGACCTTTTGAAAAGCAAGTACTTTTATTTGTAAAGAAGAAACATAGTTTCACTGGAGTGCTTTAAGCATTCTCCCCAGTGGCACCAAACCAGCTCTCTCAGGCCTGTCAAAATCCATTTGTTCTATAATTGCTAATGGATATCTTCTCTTTATTTGTCTCTAAGTATCTTAAGAACTGCTATCTTGTGTTATAAGAAGTAACTACTACGGTATAATTCCCCAGCAGTCAGAGGCTGCATCAGAATTTTCCCTGTTTGGAGCTGAAGATCTGAAGTTCCATCCTAGCTCCATTTCAGGCATTTCACATGTATCCTTTTCTTAAGAAGGTGACCTTTTCTCAGCATCATAAAAGCTTTTCTCAGCATCTACCTGCTTTCAGGTAGAATCAGTGGCAGAATCATGTTTCCCAGAACATCACTCAGTCACTAAAATCACAAGGCTGCTTTGCTTTTTCCTGTAGTTCTACATCTCAGTCAGCATGTGTCCTCCAGCAGCAAGCAGATGAGAGCTGAAGAATGAGACAGGAAATGGTCTCCCACTAAACAGGTTGTTCATTGATTTTTTGTGCTGAAGTATTATTCTGTAATATTAACACTTAGGACTCTGAGGAATATACCACCTGCACAAGGGAGATTTTACTACAGGTAAAGTAAGTCAATATTAGTAAATATAACACTGTCAGAAAAATGCTCAGACCATGCAATTCAATTGCTTGGACTGTTACAGCTCTGGCACAGTTTTATCTCACACCAGCTAATGGTCCCTCAAACAATTCTGAGCCACAATCAACTTCTTGTATAGTTCAGAACTTATGACAGACAAAAGACCATCCCAAAAAAGAAGTTTGGATGCAGCCATCATGTTACAGAGGCTGAGAACAGTTATTACTGGTGTGTCAAATACACTAAAGATCAGGATATGACTGGTCCCAGCAAATGAAGTGGAAAGTTACTGCTGGGTAAAAACATTTTCAGTGTAGCCCACTAGAGGGTGCAGACACACCCGCGCTGCCTCCAAGATTTACTTTTATGTTTCTGAGACCTGGATATTTCAGAGGTTTCTCCAGAGTATTTGAGGGAAAGAGATAAAAGATTCACACCTTGCTGTTCTCTACAAATCCACTTTCATCAGCAGCAGCATGCAACAAAGTCTGTCTTCCTCCTGTTAACTGCTGTCCAGATACCACTCTCTGTCCTCATTTACCTCGAGTTTGTACTACCAGTTTTCAATTTTTTTGGTCTCATCCTCACCATTTCAGTGCTTACTTATCCACAGTTTCCTACCCTATCTCTCACCACTGCCTGTGTTCCAGGGGAATTTCCCTTTGCTCCCTGCACTGCTTGACTGTCACAAGGCGCAGTGACAAAAGTAAAAAAGAGGCTTATTCTCACAGCTTTCAACTGCTGAACCACTGAAGGCCTGAAGTGAGGTCTACTCAGTGTATCCAGGATTCTGGGAGAACAGGATATCAATTGGGCATGATTTAGTGTGTCTCAAAGACCAGTGATGTTTTTTTAGAATTTGGGGCAGGGAAGAAAGAAAAAGTCTTAACAAGATTATTTCTGCCTTTGTGCTTACTCACCTACTCAAAGCAGAGGCTTGTGTTCCTGAATATTCCCTTATTGCCTCAGCAATTGCCTCATACAGCTAAACTCTGCATGTAACATCCTGCCAAAGAAAACGCAGAACTTTTCATCTTAAATGTTGACCAGACTTACAGGCAGCTCCCTAAGGAATTTGTCTCGCCATCTCACTGCTGATGTTTCCGTGCTGCAGCAGATCAGATTTCCTCTATGAGTAAGAGCTGCAGAAAAAAGAACGAAAAGAAATCTTTTAGGAATCCAAAAAAAAAAAAAAAAACCACCAAAAAAAAGGGAATATATCTAAAGATTACTCAGTGACTAGCACTGATAACGTTTTCTTTTGTAGCCTTAAATATATGGTTCACTAGCTGCAAAACATACCTGTGCAGAACTACTAAAGTTTCAGAATATAGACATCTGAAGATGAAGAGAAGATAAAAGAGCACATGCTTCTTGTTGGTTTGCTATTTTCCCTTCTGATTTTTGCAGATGTGAATCAGGTGCAGTGCATCTCACAGTAAGTAGCCCGATCTGCTTCTTCGTGACCATAGCAATATGTAATTTCTGTTATTATTTCAAGACTTAGTCAGCAGTTGGGAGAGCGAGGATCTTAAATTCACCAGCTGCTGAGCCTGAATTTCTCATGCAGTAGTGTGAAAATGTGACAAAAATGTGCAGCTCTTGATGACTAAGCTTACAGATCCCTGGCTCCAGCCTTGAAGTGTTGAACAACTCTTGGACCCTCATCACTCTGTGCACAAAAAGGCAGAATCTCTTCGTTAGGATATCAATGAGACCTAAAACCCAGTATTGAAATATTGAGCTGTTGCAAGAAGCATACATAGATTTCTCTCTCTTTCTCTTTTAACTTGTATTTAACTTGAGTTAAATATTCATCGGTACTGAAAAATAAGATTACCAATGGAAAATTTCTCAAAGGACAGAAGGCTTCCAACCAAAAATATATGAAAAGAGACTGGATCAAACTGACACTACCAGATTCAAAGATGTAGAAAATTAATCCTGTGGGATATTTCTGATTCATTACCAACTAAATTTAAACAAAAATTGGAATATATTATCCACTTAAAACCTATTTTAAGTAACAACCTTAACTCTCAGGCTGAGTCCCTCTCAGGTTTCCTGTATACAAATAGTAAGCCCAAGAGGAACACCAGCTTGACTTTCCCATTTGAGAGCTGGAAGTAAGAATAATCAAGACAAAACAACAATCCCACAGACACTTAATTATAGATAGAGCTCATTTCATCCAGGAATTCTAGAGGCAGTAGTCAAGGTCCAAACTGTAATGTCATTTCTGTAATGTCATTTTTCAGAGAAGAGCTACATTTTCAAGCTCCTTTTGCACGCTCTGAAGAGCACGGGAACTGTCAGTAAATATGACTGGTAAGAAAACCTCCCTTCTGTCCAGCTGAAAGCTTTGCAAACATTAGTTGTCAGCAGTGAAGCCCCCTGAACTTCTGTTTCAAAACAACGTTTTATCTGGAAACTATGCAACTGTGAAGTAAAGTTTTTAAGGGGCAATACATGTGCAAAACACCAGCACAGAGTCTTGGTGCATCTTTATTTTTGAGCAGGGAAGAGGAGTCTACCACAAGAAAACTTATTGTCAATGAGTTGTGTGTGGGTTTCTCCCCTCTGGCCGCTTGTCCAGAATGCAGCAGTTGCTGCGGCAGACCAAACCTACCACATGAGGAATAACCTTTCTAGTATTTGTTTGTTTTCAGGGCTGCTGCACAAAACTGCCACACACAACGTCTGCCGCCCTCCGACTGAGACACGAGTATCAAAGAAAGATACTGACGCTGAAAGAGAGCACCCAGAGCAAACATTTTAGATCACCTGAGCTGGCCTTTTCTGCACTAACAGTCATCAGTGAGAGCAATATTATTTGCACAGGCAGATGCATCTGATTTGAACCCAAACCCATGCTGCAACACAGAAGGCGAATACACATTTTCAATAAATGTACCTGAAAGGATGCTAAAAACTGGAGGCAGAAGCAGTGGGTAAGATGCTGGTTGGTGACAGGGGATGCCTGTGCTCAGTTTGCTCTTCCCACACAAAGCGGCTGAGCACTTTTCCTTGAGCTGTGCCTATGCAGTAACTGAGAAATGTGACTGCAGGATGGTAGGCACACCTCAGCCAGCTTTTCTCCAGCAAGCAATGGCATAGGCTGCAAGTATTTACCAGCTGAGGCCATACAGACCTGTAAGGAACAGCAAATTGCTTAGCATTGATGTTGAAACTGAGAACACTAAGGCTGATGCAAATGCCTCTACCCATGCCATAGCCTCTTCCCTAGCAGAATGGTGACATGCTCTCTGGTCATGTCTAAACTGACACAGCTGTTTGCAGGGGAAGAATAGGGCCCTTGATCAGATTGCCTGCTCTGGGGAACTGCGAAAACCAAGGCACAAGTTTGGCACCAGCTGGGATTCATCTGAATTCCTTCCCCACCTGTAGATGCAGTGACAAAACTTGAAGTGGCTCGTTGAGTCTGTTAAAGGTGAAATTCATTATAGAGGTCCAGTTGCTACTGGAACATCAATCTCACAAGTAAGGTGGAGGTGATTTAGGCATGAAGTACCAACGTGGATGGAAATTACGTGTCTGAATCAAACCAGTGCCGTTAAAAGTCCTAACTACATTCTCCTGACCACTATGTATAAAATCCAGAAAGTGTTTATACCAAACATTCAAGGAGTCAATGTCCAAACATTAAAACTGATTAAAAGCAAAGACTTAAAAACTCACAAATGCCAAAAAACTCTGAGTCGTAAAACCCCACAAATGCCTAACAAGCATATGATTTCACTCAGCAATCAGGATAGCGCATACGATTTCCCTTTCTGTATGGTGACCCGATGACAGCACATTATTAAAATAACTGCCCCACAGATGGCTATTTTATGCTTGTTTCTGAACTATTAAACAAAACAAAAAGTTTTTCACACAAATAGTCTCTCTCCCTGTCTATTAAGAGACAACAAACGCCGTATGCAGAAGTGGACTGTGTTACAGGACTTCCTTCTGGTGCCCGTCTGTCTGAGTTCAGTTTTTATGCATCAAAAGACCCTGATGAAATTATATAATTTTCTGATACGGTTCCACAGTCGCTTCTGTGTGTATGCTGGGCTGTTGCAAACCTCTGGAGCAGTCTCAGGATGAGTACTACATGACTCTGCAATAGCTAAAGATAGATATCACGTACAGATTTACAACTAAAACTGGTCCAGAATTATCTGGGTTTGATTTTTTTTCTGTCCCCCAATAAAAAGAAGCTCATTCTTCCTTCTTTTAAAAACAGAGTTGAAGAAACACTATGATTTTTACTACTCTCCTCACTAAAGTAAACTGTGCACCTGAGAACTCCTTATTTTGGTAGTGGTTTCTGCAGAGTGAACTCCTTAAAACTGGCAATGAGTTTTCTTTCTCTTTTACTGCAGTATTTGCTGTAATAATTCTGACTTCTAAATATGTGCAACATAATTTCTTAATTATCTTTGCTCTATTATTAAGCGATACAGTTCTTCATTTATTTATACAGCTCATAGTCATCTGGCACAAAGAGACACATGTAGTTCTTGGATTGCAATGAACTTTGTTCTCCCTTCAGATGTAAATAATAAGAGGGAGGAAAAAATCATTCTTGACTGAGTCTGGCTCCTCTGAAAAAATATTACGGATAAACAATGAAAAAGTGAAAAGCTGTACTCCTTACCTGGTCTGAGAGGTACAGTGCACCTTGAAAGCCTCTTAAATGACACAAGAAATAGAAATAGTTCAAAGCTTCTACTCATCCAGCCAGAGGGCTCAGGAAATGACTATTTTGCAATGATTAACTCCTTCCTCACTTTTAAGTTCCACTGCAGTTTGGTAGCTAATGCTCTGCCCTACACATGATTTCTGTTTCATGCTGAGAACATGCAGGTGGCCAGAGGAGACTCTGATTATCTCTATGCAAGAGACAAACTGCGGTGTCTTCTGCATAGCTGTGACCAAGTACATCTTACTGTTGAGTGATGCTTATGTAATGAAGTGTAGAAATGACTGAGTAACGGCTCAACCTCCCAACTCTCATTTATAGAAGAGGTTTAGAGCAATGGAGCAATAATCTCAACATGATTTCAGTGCTGTGGTGCCCAAGAGAGCAAGGTTAAAAAACTAGGTTATTTGAAGGAGTGGCATCCATTGCAGCCTGGACAAGAATTTGATGTACATATAGTGTATGATACTTTTACACACAGAGGGTCTCCAGCTGAAAGTCAGGCATCCTAGAGCTTCAGGAGTTAGTCCTTTGCACATAAAAACTCTCTGTTCCTGAAAACCTGTTTCCCTTGCCTAAATGTATCTGTTTGACTAAAAGGCGTTTCTGAGACTGAGCTTATAAACATCCACTAGCTTGAAAGCTATTAAAGGCCAGCTCCCCACAGGAGCACAAGCTACTTCTGGGGAGTGGACACCTCCACACAGAACCCAAGGTGGCACCTGGGCTTCTGAGCCTGTGGAGAGACTCCGTGTTGGGGTTTTCTGGGACGGGGATTGGGTTGTGCCACCTAGCTCTGGGCATTTGCACTGCAGATATCTATACCAGAGCCCATCATTCAAGGCACTCTTGAATATAGGCAGTGGAAAGAAACAGACCTTTGCAAGATTGTTTATCTGGGAGTTTTAACATCCAAATAAGAGTTCTTTCTGCTATACAGAGACAAACGCGCGCATGATTTTTTTATGCAATCAAGATTTTATAAAAACAACAAATAAAATCCTTATTCTCTGCAAGTTAAGTTTTACCTTTGATTTCCTAGTAATTATTTCCAGTAACAACGACTCAAGAGGCACGCTCCCACAAGACACTGATGAGGCTGGTCTGCACTTGAAGTTTATCCTTTCACAGTCTACCACAAAAATAATGAGGATACTCAAGATCCTTGTTCTGAGCAGGTGCTTAGTTGCTTTCTTGGAATGGAGACCAAAACATTTGTGTGACTCCTCAAGCTATGGCTAGTGATGATATAGCCTCATATGCAGAAATGCCAGGGCATTTTACTTTGAACATGGCTGCAGGACAGAGACTCAAGTTCTGGCTTTAAACTCCTCTCACTTCCACATATAAAAAATTGAAACCCAACTGTCAGTCTTCTCACCATGAGCCCACTGGTAAACAGGAAGAAGTTTCAGTCTCATAGCCTCAAAGACTGCAAAATATATTGATCCCCCAAAATCTCCCCCTAAAACGAGATTTGGTTTACTTCTTTGGTTAAAGTTTTTTGGTGTTTTTTTTTTTTTTTTAAACAAAAATCTTCTTTTAGTTCAAATATAGCAGGCTAGAAATAGAGCTTTTTATTTCCCACTTTTTGAACCTTAAGTCTACAAATATTTAAAATTTTGCAAATTTTAATTCACTCCCAATTTTAAAGAAGTTTTCCTCTCTAAAACTGGGGAAAGAAACTTTCAGAATGAAAAGACCCAGTATGTACTTTTGGTAAAAAACATGAAATTCTACAGTCCTGGAGTATTATAAAGAGCATATGCAGTAATTAATGCTGCAGTACAATATACTGTGGTATATCATAACATATTAATATGAAAATAAAATTATTTAATAAATAAATAAAAAAAAATAATAATTACTACTACTTCTACAAGGTAATCAATTTGATGGCATTCATTTGTCCATGCTAAAATTCCCTCAGAAAGCAATTAGGTGCTAAGAAAGCATCACCCTGAAGACTGGCCATGTCTTTCAGAATGACTATGAGCAGTGGTGTGAATTTCTACAGATGAGTTTTCTTTGGGTGCAGTCCACATATAGCTTCTCACTTAGCTCAGCAGGTTCCAGCGTTCACTTAAGAGTCTTCCTTGGAGCTATCTCAAGCAGTCTGAGCATTTGGGTTCCTGTCTTTGTTGGTGAAGAATCTGCAGTTCGACTGTGTTCTCCAGGGAGACAGGAACCTGAATTTGAGTAACATGTTTCAGACTAGTCTGGTGACATTTTAGACTTTTTTAATTTTTTTTTTTAAAATTTATTTACTTCTTTTTTTTTTTTTTAAGTGATGTTAGAAAGCTCCTCAGTATCTCTCCAGTGCAGAGGTCGTCCTCGAGGGTCAATCTGCAACAGTCTTGAGGTTGACCTGAATGTGGCTCTGGTTCCCGGAGCCCAGAGGGAGCAGATGCAGATGAGGATCTGATTTGCACAAGGCCCTGAGGGCTACCCAGCCTCAGGCCATACCAACCCTTTGCATAAAAAAAGGAGAAAAAATAAACGGTTTTGAGGAGCTGCACTAAGGCTGAATGTGATTACTCATTAAAAGCAATGTTATTCCCAGGGAAGCAAACACTAGATCCTCTTCGGCAGCTGAGGAGGGTCTGGGGGAATGCAGAATTGCAGGCCACATACAGGACCTACTCTGGGGTCTCTCTGACGGACCTAGCCTGTCATTCCGTGAGCAGAGGAAGGTCTAAGCACGGGAGGACATGGCACAACGTTAGCTGTGACATGAAAACAAGAGAGATGGAAGTTGTCATTTCACCTTCCCAAAGGGTTCCTCGTCTCAGCTTGAGCTGAGCTTTGCAGCTCTGGTTAGAGCTCAGCTTTAGATGCACTGGAAGACAAGGAGATCAGCAGCTTGCTCAGGTGGTGGTGGGAGGCCTGTAAGTACAGTGAAACGGGAGCGTGACAGAGGGCAACCTCAAAAAAGAAGTCCTGTGATTTGGGAGTGAGAGGGTGGAAGGGTAAATCTGTATGGAAGTGAGAGAACGTGGCAGGAGCAAGGGAGGCTGAGAGAAGGAGTCCCTGAAATGTGGAAGGACAAGCAGAGCAGAGAGGGAGGAAAAAGGGTCTGGTGACACGCATCCTCTTTCATAGCAAAGGTGAAGGAAAGGAGAAGGGTTTTCTAAGAACTTCCGCTTCTCTATCATC
Source organism: Oreocharis arfaki (assembly GCA_013398015.1). NCBI lineage: Eukaryota > Metazoa > Chordata > Aves > Passeriformes > Paramythiidae > Oreocharis > Oreocharis arfaki. The sequence goes on along the minus strand of VZRR01006550.1, from coordinate 1,867,152 downwards.
CAGCACCAGGAGGTGGTGAGCAGATCTCCAGGGCTCAGGTGCTTGGTCCATTCCAGGCAGGTGAGATAACCACGGCATGAATTGTCCCATAGCAACGTGAGCTTTTTTTGAGGGATGAATAGCAGGTGGGTAACCAATGAAAAGAATGAGGAGACCCCTGACTCACAACCAATCTGATTATCTCCAATGTGTGTAACACCCACCCACCCTCAGAACTCAGAACTGAGCTGTGATACCAACAATGACAAGAAAGACAGAATACATGGCAGATGGAATACATGACTTTGGTGCTCATTGTCCAGGTGGCAAAACTCATTTTTGCCCAATGCTGTTGACCTGTGTGCTATGATGACATTACACATCTGAAGAAACTCCAGTCCTCAGTTTTGACTGGCTGTTCATTTTAGTGCTAAGAAGAAATCACCTGTGGAGCTCTCCATAAAGGAGACATTCCTATCAGCTCCTAGGGAATAAGCAGATGATCTTGACCAATTACTTCTAGCTAGATTCATTGTAGATGTTCTAGGCCCATGGAGGGGTGGTATGGTGAGAAAGAAAATGTACCTAACAGTTTTTCCTTGCATATGAGATGTGACCTGGTTCCTTGCCCAATGTCACAGCCTTCAAGGGTCAAAACATTCTGTCTGTCAGTTATTCAATCCCCAGAGTGCAGGTTCATTCCCCAAGAGCAAATGAATGGGAAAAAAACTCAAAGTGAAAAAATTCATGTCAGTGCTTTTAAACTGACATTTTCGTTTCAGCACAGGAAATTTCTGTCATAGGAAATGAGTGATGCTGCCTAATTCAGTAGCAATGGTAGTAGTACACGATATGGGTCTTTGCTTTATTTGAGATGGGCCTTCCCTCCTCTGGGGGACAATTTCAGTCACTGGACTACAGAGTCTTTTGGGGCCAGGATCTCTCCAACTAGATCTGTTCTACCACAGACAAGGAAACTTCTTACTTTGTACACCGAGGTGAGTGTCCCGGTCACATCCCTGAACCAAACTGTCTCAAGACTTTCAGAGTCTCAACATCTCCTCCCCCTCTGAACACACTCACACTTGCCCCTTGGTTTCTATGCAAAACTGGAAGGATTCTCCAAGATAGACTCCTGGCATATGTTTTTCTTGCCACAAAGCTTCAGGTGAGTGAGACCTTATTGCAAGAAAGGGGTGAGAAAAAGTCTGGGAAGGAATAGAGGGAGAGTGATGACCGATGGCAGAGGAGAGTTAATACTCTATGATGTGCAAGGGGGATGGAGAAACAAGGGAGTAGAGAGAAGGGGGGGATGCCCTTAGGTAGGATGAACCGGGGGGCACAGACTGCAAATCAGGAATAACCAGGCTCATTGCTGCATTTTAGCGTGCATCAGAGTGCAAGTTCAGATGCACCATTTGTCTTCCTGCTCACTGTCGTACAAAATATCGAACTACTCTCAGTGCAGAATAAATCTGTGCTCTGGTGACTGTTCCTATGAGGGAGGTGATGCTTATATCAAGAACCAAGAGGTGTGTAGTTTCCTGCAGCTGAAACTAAACCCCACTTTGTGAAACACCAGAGCTCTGATTCCAGGTCTATAGCTGCCACCTCACAGCACTCCTGTGAATCTAGCTGTCCCTAGACTCCCTAGAAACATTTTTAGGAAAAAAATACCAAATGAAAAATGCATATGGACCGAAACTAAAAACTTAATCACCACAAAATAAAGTACAAATTTTTTGATCTACTAGGAAATAAATGAAATTTTTATCCCTGATCCTCACCATGTTGGTGTTTCTAAGGTCTGTCATTGCTGTTTTGATCACTGCCTCCATTGTGGTGGTTCAAAAGCTCAGTCTGAACAAATCCACCTGCACAGCATGAAGCAGCTAGAGCCTTAGTTTGAATTGACTCAGCTTTGAGAAAACCTTTAACTGCTTTTGAAATAGTTCGGAAAATTGCATGTTTACTGACAGGCTGCTGGTCTGACTAACCCTTACAAGGCAGATTTCAGTTTGATAATCCTGATACTCAGTCAGCCTTTAAAAGTGCCCTTGCTCTTAATTTTATTTAGGGTGTTATCCCTACATAAATGAGTCTCCCTTAATTTTCCAGTCATTGTAAAGGAGGAGAAAAAAAGTGCAGGGATCAGAATTTCTTACCTAGTGTGTATTTTAGAGGTATTTTTCCACCAGTCATGTAAAATCCAATTCCGTTTGCCATTTGTAATTTTTAAAAAATGCATCTAAATTTCAGCCTAAGGCCCTGACTCAGGACTGAGAACCTCAAGTGTTAATTCTGCAAGAGAAGTGTTGGCAGGAGGCAGGATCCAAGATCTTGGTCTATCAGGTTACTGCATTTCGAAGAGGGAGTTTTCTCTCAGACAGAGATGAGCAGAGTGATCAGAAATTTACCCAAATTAATTTGGGCTGGGAGAAAATGTAGTCAGTTGTTGCCATTTTCCAGGCACCTGTTTGAGCTGAGCCCCTAAGGATAGGCAGACATGGCCACATCCCCACTGCTCTAAGGCCCTCTCAAAGTGTGGGTCAGCTCAAGAGACAAATCTCTGTGGTCCTGCAGAAAGCAGTGGCCCCTCTACTCTCTGTGGTAGAAGGAATTGAGTGTTATCCCAGAACTGAACTCCTTCTTGGCTCTCTGCCCCATAGTTCTTAGGAGATGCTGGTAAAACCACGTCAACCAAAGCAGGCATATTCTTGGGTCTCAGTTTGTGGGATCATGCCTTGAAACACCTAGGGACTGACCAACTGAAATCAGTATGGACAAGGCTTTGGTCTGAAGATGTGTTATGAGGGACAGGATGTGTTCATCCAACCAATTCCCACTCCACTGAAGGATCCACCCTTCGAGTCCATCTCTCTCTGGCTTAGAGAGAAAGGATGTTGGGAGGGACCATGTCGAAAGCCATACAGAAGTCCAGACAGACAATGCCTCTTCCCTTGTCCACTGCTGTAGTCACTCCACTCCCCTTGGTTATTCAGGCAGAACTTGCCTTTGGTGAAGCTGTGCAGACTGTCCTGAGTCACTTCCCCATCCTCCATGTGTCCTTCTGGAAGGATCTGTTCCATGATCTTCCCAGGCACAGAAGTGAGGCTCACAGGTCTGTAGTTCCCATAGTCCTTTCTACCTTTTCTAAAGATGGGTATAATGTTTTCCCTTTTTCCAGTTACCTGGAAATTCACCTGATTGTCATGACTTTAGGAATATCATAGAGAGTGGCTTGGCAACTACATTGGGCAATTCTCTCAGGACTCTGGGATGCATCTCATCAGGTCCCATTATCTTATGCACAACCAGGTTCCTCAAGTGCTCACAAACCTGATCTTTTACAACGGGAAGCACTTTGTTCCCCTCGTCCTCAGTTGTCAAGGCTGTTTGGTGCGTTACCCACAAGATTTGTTTCCTTCCAGACCTCAGTAGCCAGCTCAGACACTTCAGTGGCAGGCAGGAAACCAATGGTTCCTGTCTGCCTGTTCCCTGATTTACCAAGGTCAATATAATACAAGGTTTGGGTTGGAAGGGACATTTAAAGATCACCTAGTCCAACCCCAAATGAAGGACACGCAAGTGGTAAAGCCTTTCTTCAGGCTGACCAGCTTCCTAGATCCTTGTAACCACTCTGTCTAACTCTTGGACAAAACTGTCAGATAAATAGTCAGCTCCTGCAAAAGTCAATACCTAGGGAAGCAAAGTATCTTCTGTGGTTAAAAAAAAATCAACTTTTATAGTGCTTTGGGTTTGTTTTTTTCTTTTTCTTTTATCAACTAAAGTGATTCGGGGGTTTTTTTTTGAAGCTATTTGAAAAGTGGGTGTTTTTTGTTGCCCAGATGTAGATATGACAAATTGAAATGTGGCCATCTGCTCTCAAGCAGAGGGTGTTAAAAAAGGAGGCTGTGGCTGTTGCATACAGGATGGTGAGATCCTTGCAGTTTTGGTTGTGCTTTTTTCCCCGTCGTCCTCATCTTGCATCGCACAGCTGCTGGGAAAATGTATTCACCCATGTTTGGGCAAGCAAATGCTGCCAAGTCTTGACTGCATCCAAAAATCCCTTGAAGACACCTCTACTTCTACCCCCAAGACAAGGTGTGCAAGAAGCAAGCCTGCCTACTGAACAAGAAAAGAAAACAACAGATGAAAGCGTTACCAGCTGGCCAGCACCAGCAATTCCACCTACCAAGACAGGGGGTTGTCATCTGGGTCTTTAGGAAGACTCAGAATTAGGCGCACCAGGGAGGTGGGAAAACCCTTCTTTCCTTTTTTCAACTGTTATAAGGTTGTTTTTCAGACGTTATATAAGACGTCCTATTTGTCTCTCTAACTTTGCACTGATTACCAACGGATTGCAGGAAGGAAGCACTCCACCCAATTTCTTAAATTATCATGCACCATTGCTTAAAGGTGTCATCTGTGTCTCAAGAGAAGTCTGGTTTTACCCCTTCTTTTTAAGAAAAAGAAGAGAGGAAAATAAAACCAAAAAACCAGATGATCTTACTGCTCGTTAATTATTTATTGTATGGCTGTTACACCCAGAAAAACTCTTGATTTTTCCAGACACACATTTGCTAAGAAATCTTTTCAGCAAGATACAAAACATTTTGTGGTATTTCTTGCAGAAAGGGAATGGGGTGTGTGAGACGGGGATGTTAGGTCATGCATATTTCCAATGGGCTCTGTATTGCAATTTAAATCAGGAACCTGGATTCTATTCCTATGACAAAAGCATCAGTCTTGTACTTTTAGTCTTGTAATTACTCCTGAGGACCAACATAAAAAAGCGAGGGTCAAATTATGTTCCCAGCTCTGCAACCATGGCAGCTCCTGGAATGATTCCAATCTTCCTGACACCCTCATAGGGCTATAGCCTTGCTTCTGATGCCCTCATTGCCTTTGCTTGCAAAGCTGTGCATTCAAAATGCTCCCATGCAAGGGCATGTACTTTGAGGTCACTCACGCAAAAGCCTCCGTGTTTATGGCTCTTGTATTGGAAGGGCAGTGGGGAGGGGAAGGAAGTGAGGAAGTGAGCAGCATGGCTCGAGAAGGTTTTATAGGAGTGCCCAGGCAGCTGGGGAGGAGCCGTCTGGGACACTTGCTGTGACAGTGTCCTTTCAGCTGCAGGTTTCCAGAGTGGCAGCCTCACATGTAAACCTGCTGGCTTGGACGCCCGCAGGGCTCCAGCTGCGGCTCGACTCGGGCTCCCATAGGGCACGGCTGAGGCCCTATGGAGCTGCTTCTGTGGCTGAGGCTCCCCGGCAGCAGACGTGGGCCGGGACCAAACCTTGGGCAGCAGGCGAGGCTGTAAGAGCAGTGCCTGGAGGGAGGAGAGGTGCAGAGCAGCGAGCTGATGTTCTGCTGTACCGTACTTTGCCTTACAGTTCAGATACTTGGGGGTACACAGCACGACGGGCTGTGCCTGGAAATGGCTGATAAAGCACAAACATCATTAGGAAATGTACATACGATGTGTTAACACCCAATGTATCAACAGCACAAATACTGATTGCAAAGAGGAAACTAAATTTACGTAGACAGATTAAAGATTATCTTTGGATCTTTCTGCCATTCAGTTTTTAACTGCAGGCTCTGTCAACTCATCTGCACTTACCCTTGACCCAGGCAACAATGTATTTTGCTCTCAGTGCAGATATTTCTTTGCTGCATGACTGCATGTTTATTGTATTGTCTTGAGTAATTTCCTTAAGCAATGAAAAAGGGAAGGAAGCTTTGGAAGAATTTTTTAAGCTCAAGAAATGTAGTCCAGCAGGGTGCAGGGCCCCTGCACTATTGTACACCTTGCATTTCTAATTCAGAGACATTCATATGCTGGAGTATGTTGATGCCAAGGAAGATCGGTTCCTTTCTTACTGTTCATACTGAGCTATTTTGTGATGATAATTGTCTTCCAAAGAAGTTGCAATTGCTCTGGCAGAGAGCAGTTTGCTGTCTTTTTTGCAAGTTGAGCTCTAAAATAGCAGTCTTTCCAGGTCCCCAAAAAAACATGAAATGTGTATCTATTCCAGATTAAATGTATTTTCAGTTCTGCAGTTCTTTTATCAGGAAGTTCTCAGCATATCTTCATTTCCAATGCATGTCTCAGGATTGTATCTGCAGGTCTTCATTTGTGCCTTTCATTGAAACTCTTTGCAGCACAATAACAACAGGATCAAGGTGGAGACTGTTAAATGCCAACAAAAGCTTATACAACCCCAAACAAGCTCTTCAGTTTGGCAGTATAGGCTAACTGGATTATTGTTATTACTGTTTCAAGCATATAGCACATCATAAAAATCCTACACAAAACAAAGTTGAGAGCACCAGTGTGCTTTTTGGTTTCCCTGAACTGTGCACAAGGGGAAGTGAAAAGTTTTCAGTAAGAAGTTTTTGAGTAATTGCGATGCCATTGCTAGTGAGCAGGGAGAGAGTACAAAGACCTGTGAAAAAGCAGCATCTCTCATGTAAGCAGTGCTTCTTAAGGAAAATGTAGGTCAGGGCAACAAACACATCAAAGTGAGCTGCTGTCTGTCATTCCTGCACTGAAAAGTGTGATGTGTCTTCCTAAATTAAAGAGTTGAAGAATGTGCACACCAGAGGAGCAGATTTGAATGCCTGAAATGGTTGCAACGTCAAGTGACCAGTTCCTGGGCAGTGCCTGAGGCTTCTGTGTGCAGCCTGAGCTGGAGCATCACCTCCTTCTGCAGAAAGCAATACCTGCAGGGTGACAGAGAGTGGGGCTGAGGAGCTGGCTCTTTCCTGGGGACAGCAGGCAACGCAGGCACCTGTGCTGTAAAATGAAGGGCTACTGGTCATTTTATTGGGGAATTTCACAAAGGAAGACCAAGGCATCAGGCAGCTACAGGATTCCTGCAAGAAGCCCGGGCTGGCAGGAGAATGAGCAAGCAGAGGGCTGGCAGGGCAGTGTGCAGCTTTTGGTCTTGGGCATCTCCACTGTTTTGGTACCTAATGCTGCCACAGACGCAGGATGGGTTTGGTGACCTCTACTGAAATTGCTTTACGAAGTAAAAAAGGAAGGCCCTTCTTCTTTTTTTTTTAATTTTTATGGAAGAAAGCCAGATGAAGAAAGAATAAACCCACTATTTTATTTATTTTTTAAATTTATATATTATATGTTTTTAAGGAACAAGTGCCCTTACAGAGCAGAAACCTTTTCACTTCTTCATTTTCATCTCAGAAAAGAAAATACATTTTCACCCATAAATTTTTTAATAGTTATTTTCTGCAGTATTTGTTTCCTAGCTGTAATAGCAATTTAGGTATTAGTACATAATGCATCACAAGAGTGTGTTCTCTTAGGCACTCCGAATATCTGTTCCACCAAATAAATGTTTCCTTTAATGTATGTTTTTTACCATCAGTCAAATTATTCTTTCCCTCTCTGGTGAGGAAGCACATGCTAACACTGGGAATAGCTTTGTGGCACCTGCCTTGCTCTGTGCTAGAGGTCTCCTTCTCAAGAGCAGAGATGGGCAATCAGCCTAAAGGCAGCCTCTGCTTTTACCACCAGCTGCTCATTTTCCTGTGATTGCCATCACCCCTGTGAAGGTGTGCAGGGGTCACTGCTTGCTGCTCCTCACCCCCCCAGTTTGTCACAACAGAAACTGGAGGAGAGGGATGAGAGGGATTTGGAGATTGAAAAGCACCATCCCCATGTGAATGCGGTGAAATTCCCTCCATCTCTCCCTGGGTTTCCCTCCTGTGCATTATGGGGGTTTTCACTTTTTTCGACCATCCTCTGAAGAGGACCCACTTGCCACCTCAGAAATTCTAATTTTCACCTACCACAGCTCCTGCTGCTGATTGGTTAGTGAGGTGTAGAGGGGGCTTTGGGCCAGCATGAGAGAAGACAGGTAATGATGTTTCCTGGTGACTTCTGCCATGATGCTGAGCTCCTGAAGCCATGAACACAGGTGTCCTCAACTAACTACTGGGCACCACAATATAAGAAAGATATAAAGCCATTCTAAAGTGTCCAAAGGAGGGCAATGAAGATGGTGAAGGGCCTTGGGGGGAGGCTGTGTGAGGAGTGGCTGAGGTCCCTTGGCTTGTTCAACATACTTTTGTAGCTCTAATAGAGACACAGCAGCAATAGCTATGCCAGTTAAGGTGGCCAACCTGCTGGCCCACTATGAGCCGCTTCTTCTCCTACATGACCTAGACACCTTTGGAGATGCAGGATCCAGTGGCAGAAAAGCAAGCCTGTTTGGCTGACTGGGAGCGAAAATTTGGTCCAAAAGCATCTGCAGCAGCATTTTCTTTGGTTCTTATTGACCAATTCAGCACTGAACAAACTCCTAAGAAGTGGCTAGAAGCCAAATGAGAAAAGCAAAAAAGAAAACATTCAAGAAAGTCTTTGTTTCCTATGTAGTCGGGCACTGTGGCTTTGTGAAAAGGCTAGGATCTGAAATAAACTTTTCTCAGGTTTGATTTCTTTTTCCACATCCAATGTTGAAGTATCTTTAACCTTAATTTAAGGCCTTGATGGTAAATCTAAGGATCTTGATTTTTGAACTTTGAGTGGCAGCTAGACAACAGGTAGGTTTTCTGGGCACATGTAAGCTTCCACAAGACCAAAATATTTTGTGTTTCCCTAGTTCCCAATGCATGAACTAGTTTGTCCTGGATTTTCTATCCCACAGATTTCTCTTCATCTCAGATGTGGGGACATTATTGACCTTCCTTCTCAACTTCTCCACACAGAGAGGCTGCCTCAGCTTTTATTAACATATGTAGTGATCTGTTTGTAATCTCTGTTCTCAGAAACATACCTGTAAATGTGAGAGGCTGAGTCTTTAACAAGCCCATGGCCATGGATGATAGGGCATACTTCCTGCAGGTTTCAGCTCCATCTATTGTTTTTTGTAACAATGGAAAAAAATGAAATGTGTTTTTGAAATCAGCCGTTTTATGATGCATTGAGTTTTCATTTCCTAATGAGGAAGCATTAGGGAATACCAGCATTTATAAAGGAGAAAGAATATGAGCAAACAGGATTAAAAATAAGGCTAGTGCATCAGTAATTGCAACTCATTGAGCTACACTGAATACAATTAAATTTAATTATTTGGTAGGCTAATTACACATGTAGAAGCCTTGACTGACACCCTGTAGAAAGGCATGGACCTTCATGAACATCAAACCCTGAAACTTTGCTCCCATCTGCAGCAAGATCCTCCTTCTGTGCAGAACTTCCTGGCCCCCCACTTCCGACGTGAGCTGTGCTGTCCTTTCCCTACAGCAACAGCTGGCACCACAAACATCCTCCTCTTCCTGCCACAACAAGGCAGGAGCAAACAGATGCTGTCCCAGGGAAGGGCAGAGACACAGCAGGAGGGACAGCCAAGCCAGATGCTATTCCAAGTGTCTGCAGTGTTCCTCTGTTGTTGGCCAGCTTCAGGAAAATCAAAGTAGCTGACTTCCAAGTATTTTCTTTTTATCCACACTCTCCCCAGCTTCTATCTCCTTCAGCAGGGTCTGAGTTGATGCAATGTGGGCCTCTGTCCCACAGAATATATTTTCAAACTGCTGCCCCATGAGCCCAATGCCAAACCAAAGTGTGCCTCTCTCAGGGCAGCCGAGACTGTGACTTGGAGAGCCTGGGACGTTTTCAAGGACCTGTCTGGGCCCTGCTTTGACGGTCAGATGCAACAGAAATTAGAAAACTTTGATCGCCAGCAGGAACCTGCCTCCCTCCTCTCCCTCTCTACCCCACTTCCTCCTTGGCAAGAAATTAAATCTCTTTTCTAGACAGAAGTGTCTATCACTCCCCAGTTGTCAAGATTAATCCAGAGTCTTGCATTTTAGACTGTTTAATTCACATGAGCTGAATCTCATCCTCTGTGACTTACTCTAGAAAAGCAAGTCTTAACTTACAGGTTTTTTAATGAGTTAAACTCATTACAGCCATTGCTGAGCTTACGTTCACAGTGTAGGTTCCCAAAACAAACCTTGGTATACTGAGTCCATTAAACGAAACAATTTTAGACTGAAGCTTAGATGAAGTATGATAACAGATGAGTATAAAATTGATTTTCTTTCTCCCGCCCCCATTTCTCATAAAGTGATAAAACTATGACATTTCTGTGGGTGCATACATTAGAACAATTGAAACAAGAGTCTGAGTTAGTACCATCTGGTGCAACTGATGCTCTAGCAGATTAAGTCTATAATATCGCTAGCTGTGGGTAGAGATCTTGCAAATTAAATGTGGTAGAATTAGAGAATGGGACCAGAAAGTAACACTTTTTTATTCCTTCACATTTTTACCTGGAAGTCCTACTGCCAGTCTTATGCATCTAGAAATCCTAGATGTGGTAAGTACTAAGAGATCGTTTAAAATAATTTATTTGTTTATTATTTATTTCTTAAATAATTACTTTATGGGTTGTCTTTAACTGAGATCCATATCTTGGAGCCTTTTCCTGCAACTATGGGGATGGAAAATGTTCTCTTAAGAGCAAAAAATAGTGAAGAAGAAAGTTCAAATTATAATTAAAAAGAACCAATTAATGTAATTTTAAAAAGGATGTGAGGTGATGTGGAGTTGAACCTAAACCAGTTTCATTTATCCATGAAAGACTTCCCTTCAGTGAAATGAAAAAATCCAGGATCATCAACAGTTTGGAATATGACCTGGGGGAAGAATCCCAGGCAGCTGCTCTGACATGTGCTGCTGTTGCAAGATGTAGGAGAATCCTTCTCTGAAGGACATTGTGGCAGCTGCAGCATGGAGATACAGACTGAAGGCTAAATGTTTCCAGAGCAACAGGAAAAAACAAAAGGAAAGTGAGCACTCATTACATGTAAAATGACACTGTTGAAAGTAGCTTGGAATGTCAAATTGTGGAAACTAGGAGATAATAGCATGAAAACCACTCCCCCCCTCCTCCCCGCACAAACACTGTGAGAAAGTTTGCTCTTTAAGTACATAACCATATTCCTCCTCTTCCCTTGACCTTGGTCGGGAGGATGGCTATTTCTAGGTTACCTCGGCTCTACTTGCCTGTATGGATGCAAAGGGCTGCTGATGTCAATCATACATGCTATAAAAGCAGGTTTTGTTGATATTGCTCATTGAAGCAGGAGCTTCATTAATGCACTCCCAGCCCCACAATTCCATTTCTTTTGTGTCTGCACACAAGACTAGGCACATTTTTGGCTCAGTATCTACAGATAATCAGACTCAATCTGCAACGGGACGAGCCTGGAGTACACTTGACCCCACCTGTGCCCCATCCTTCTGAAACCTGGAGAAAAGAGGGTCACTGGGACAAAGTTTAGAAGACTTGGCTACGCCTGTGCCTGATCATGGACTGGGGTGCGGGTGTATCTGGGCTCCACTGAAAGACCAACCGCAGGCAAAACGCAAAAAACTCGCCAGGGAACTGTCATCACACGTGAGGGATCTGGAAGCTGCAGGAACAAACAGCTCCCACCAGGTGGTGCCATGGAAGCACAGGAGTTGCCATCCCTGGGTTACCGCGGTACCTCCAGCAGGACCTCGGCTCCTCCGAACTCTAGAAATTTGAGGGTTTTTTGGTTTGGTTTGGTTTTGTTGTTGCTTTTGATTTTGTCTGGTTTGGTTTTTTGGGTGAAATAATTATTCCAAATCTGTTTCTACCCTGCTCTTTAGAGCTGTATTCTATTTTTCAAAAAAACAATGTAAAGTAACCATGAAGGAAAGAACAAGAAAGAAACTCTTGATATAATTAATAGCTTTTTGACACTATCTCCATGTATTTTTCTTTCCCTCAGCATTGATGAGCATGTATTCAGTCCTGAGATAAAAGTTTTGGTTGATGATTCAGAGTTGAAAAGCTTGTGCTCATCAGCCATGAGCAGGAACACTGATGTTAAAATGATGGAAAAGTTTTGGGTTTTGGTCAGCAGATATCGAGACTGAGAGAACACAGCTTGGGATGGAAATGTGTATCTCTGCAGTCCCAGAATACAGGGTGAGCTCTATCATCCAGTTATACTGTATCTTTCTTCCACTTATACTTACAATTACTTTTACTGGCATGCCTTCCCCTCTTCCTCTCCTTCCCCTTCCCCCCATCTCAACAATCGGGTTTTTTTAGAAACCAAAAATGTTATCTTCAATCTTTGGCCTTCCATCTCCTTCCTGAACTCCCCAGTAGGACTTTTTACTCATCTATACCAAGCATTTGACTTCCTTTTCCATCTGACTCATTCCTCCCAAGTGCCTGACATCCCTTTCTGGATACAGCTGATCCTTGGGGCTGAGGAGCCACAAGCAGTAGGAAAATCTGGTAATTTGGAAGGCAGGAGATAAATAGTGAAGTATAGGCAGAAGGTGAGAAGGGATTCTCAATGCATCTCACATTAGGGAGGTTCTCTGGGTTGTGTGGAGATTTGATGGAAATGAGAGGAAGTAAGGAGAAAACTGATGAATACTGATAGTTTCACCCAGATAGCCCTGAAGTATAATTCAAAAATCTTTTAAAAAATTATATGAAAAATCTTAAAGCCCAAGAAGCAATGGCCCACAATACAGTTCTCAAAGCTCAGTACTGTCCAAAGAACAACTTCAAAGGCAGCCAGTCCAATTCACGAATGCTGCAAGGGATCAGCACTCATACAAACCATTGGGATAACATGCACATAGCCATTTTGAAGTGGGACCCTAAACACCCAGCTGAGAAGTGATGGAGTCTCCAGATGCTGAAAGCAAAACACTTGCACCTACCTCAGAGCTCCTGGGACACTACCGGGCCCAGGGCTCAGTGCAGCTCCCTTGGCTTCATGTCAGAGGAGATCCTTGGAGGAAGGTGCCTGAGACTCAAGGACAGAGAGGCAACGCCCTCATCTCAGCGGGTCGGAGAGCTGCCTCGGGTTGAACAAGAGGTGCTGCTGACTCAGTTTTGGATTCCTGGGGCTGGGGCAGTGGCACCTGCTGAAAACCCCTGTATTTCATTTCCAGGGAATTGCTGCCAAGGCAGGGCAGGAAGATGTTTAATGCCATGGCTTTGTTGTGTGACTGAATTGTCAGATTTCTGAGCCCCAAGTGGAGGGTTGTAACCGAAAGCTCATTCCTCTATTACTGTTCTAGTGACAGTAATAAAACACCCAAGACAGCTCTGAAGAAAGGGACTTTTTTACTCTGACTCAGACCAGGTGCCTTAATTCTTTTCATCTCAATGCCATGGCTTCATGCTGATTTTATGCTGAACTTTAAACTCAAAAATTCAACACAAGGCAAAAAATAGCATTTGTATTTCCTTTTGCTAGGCGTTCTGCATTGGTAAGGACCATGAGCATTTTTTCAGCTGTTTCACAAACAGATTTTGAAAAATGGACTTTGCATCACCTGTACAAGAAGGCAGGAAAAATGGAAGTCCTGGACTGCGAATTATTCATTGCTTCCCTTTTCCCTTCCTTGTGTCTTAGCAATGGGGTCTTTGACCTCTACATCCAGTGCATGACTTGTCTCAAAATTGCAGCCAGGACTTTGATTTACTGCCAAGACAGTTTAACATCCAACAGTTAAAACATCAAGCCATCTTTATCTCCGAGCAGCTTCATTGGCACGGAACCAGTTTCAAGCTGTTCAAAGCAAGGACCTGTCACAATTCAACAAGCTCAACATTCAACCAACGTACTTAAGGCAGGACTTATTTCCTATCAGGTACATAGAAAAGGTACTTTCCACTGTACATATGAACATGAAGACGTAGAAAGGCCAATCTACTGGTTTTCATGTTATGGCATGGCCACAATCTCAATCCATAAATGAAACTGCACTTACACTGTCAACAAAGCTCTGTTTCTTCCCTGTAGGATATCACCAGGAACAAGATGATGGTAATTTTTACTTTGTTGTATCCAACTGAGGCTAGAACCCCATCCCTGTGGCAAACTGCCTGAAGTAAAAGCCATTTAGGAGGGGTCAGTCAGACTATACAGACCAGTTCCTGGAATCCATTAAGACTTTTATATTGACGGGGTTTTGGCAATGCAGCTGCTAGTCCACAAAAGATTTCATCCAAATAACATCCCTACAGTTGCCTGTGCATGATGAGGTAGGGATAAATATGTAAAAAATCAAAAAGCTTCTCAGATGAGAAACTGAGAAGCCTTGCATTGTTTATATTAGATGTCTTACCTGAGTGTAACTTGAGCTCCATCACTGCTTGGAAAGAGACTTTAACATCTAAAACAAGTGATATGAAGCTTATTTGCGTGCTCATTCCTGTTATATCCATAGCAATATTTTTTCACACTGAAGTATCAGGTAGCACATTGAGCCTTTGTATTGAAATATAAATAAGCTGCACTGTTATCAACTGACATTTCTGTTATGGTCTAACCACTGTCTGGAAAGAGAGATTTTAAAACTGTCTGCCTTTATCCTCTCCTGACACCAGTACGAGTAAGTCCATACCACAATAAAAAAGTCATTATCTTTGTGGCTGTGCGAAGTAAATGTAAATAAGGGTGATCTCAGCATTCAAGGCTTTTACCTGCTCCAATTTCCCTTGCCTCATTACAGCTTTAGAGTCCTCTCTTTTCTCTACTGTGAAAGTTTGGGGTTTTTTTTTTTCTTTTTTTTTTTTATATTCTGTGCCGTAAACCTCAGCTACAACCACAAGAGAATAGCGTGCTTCCTGAAAAGGACTCGTGCAGAAATCAACTTTTTTGTTCTAGAGAAAAACTGGTGAGTGGCAGCGCAAGCCTTCTTCCAGAGATGATCAGAAAGGTTTCTGGGAAGTTCAAGCGCTCTTAAAATTTGGGTTTGGTCTGAGTCAGAACAGAACTATACATACAATGATATTTTCCCCCCTTCATTTCTCACAAACCAAAGATTCCAAGAAATTATGTTTCCTCGGAGGAAACACACCTTGGGTGGTTCCCGTCTTCCAGGAGGTTGATGTTTCTGAACGTTTCAAACCCCCAAGGATTTTACTGAGCTACTGAGTACTACCCTTGCCTGCTGCACAAACACCTTGAAGCCTCTGCCCCCAGTACAAGCTCCTCAGGCCATGGCCACACTGGCCCCCGCTGAACCCTAAAGCTTTTTCACACTGCTTCTCCCATGTTCCTGGGTCCAAAGGGCCCTGTTTGGAACCCAGAGACTTTGTTGATAATGCAATATGCTTCCAAGAAAACTCTTCAGGTAATACAGCAGCATTTCTCAGTGATCCAGGAAAAATTCAGTCCAGCTCTGCTGCTGAGTCCCCATTCTCCCAGGGCCTGACTCTGGCCCTGGCTCTGCAGCCTGGCTGGGTTCACACTGCTGGGAAAGAGTTAGGGCAGAAAGAGGCAGGAGTACCACTGGGGTAGCTTTACCGATCCCATTTTCTTGGGAACTGCATCCATGACCAGATCCTCAGCCATGGCCCCTTCCTGAGCTGCACTAGAGTCTGTGCCCAGCCTGTACCTGCTGGCCATCACTTACTGCCCCCACTGGGCTTTGCACCTGCCCCATCACTGGGGCCTTCCCAGATGGCTGCAGGGCTCTGGGCTGGCCATGATCACCATCCTTGTCTTATTCCTGCTCCCTTGCTGGGTACTGATGGATTGACCTGGCACAGGAGGGCATGGCCCCACCAGCCTGATGGCCACTCTTGGCTCCTGGCTTGCTCCTGTGGGGCAGCCCACCCTCACAGCTGCTGTGACACCCTTACGGAACATTGGAAGCACAAAGGAGGCTCTTTTGCTCACATCTCAGCTACTGCCATTTGTGAACATACCTGGTTTTAGAGGTTTCAGTAATCTCCTAAATGAAAGTCAGGACACAAAACTGAGGGAAATAACCCCAGAATACAGCTACTCTGTGTGTGTATGAAGATGCAAACACGTGGTCAAAAGAGCACAGCTGACCAGAAAAGGAAGTATTTTGGACATTTCTCATTAGGACTTACCCTTTCAGCAGAGAGATACAAGCATAGGACATGATGTGAACTTACTGGCTCTGGCATCATATCAAACAGAAGTGGAGAGCAAAATCTACAAGACTCCAGGCTCTGCCTTAGTCTTTTAATGGGAGTTTTTAAAGAAGGCATCAATTTCCTTACAGAACATGTTATCCTTCTAAAAAAGGTAATATAAAAACCAGTGAAAACCATTGGACTTTTTCACTGGCTCCCTGGGGTTTATCCTAAGCTGTCAAGTAACTTTCCTGTGAGGAAAACAGTGGAGGGAAGACAGAAACCAGAATTTTTCACATTAATGCTTTCACAAGAAAAACAGCTACCAAAAAACCACTTCTGTACTAGCCTTTCTCTGTGGAAAGAACCTTTTGCCAAGTTATAATTGATTTCTTTATCTGAAATCCTTGAAAAGCTCTGCAAATTGTCAATCTGAGTATTCATAAGCTCTGCATGCAGTGAGTATTAATTCAATAATGTCTTCACAATGTTTAAAGTCACAGATGTCTGTCCAGGACAGTGAAAGCTTTCCACAGAAAAGTCAGTTTTGTTCTCCCTTTAACCAGCTGACCATGGTGTGTTAACACCAATACAAGTCATCTCTTTGTACTCCACTGTCTCTCCAGCAGCCACATCTCACCCACTTTCCCTTGTTCTCATCACCCCAATTCAACTTTCCCTCTCAGCATCTTGTTGAATTCATGTGCATGCAGGTGGACAAGAACAGCCCTCTCCCCATAGCAAACTCATGAAGAAGCAGCAAAATAAAATGAGCAGCTCTCAGAGTTTTGGGTTTTGTTATCACACAGTCCTCGTCCTACTCACTTCTGCTGTTGCGGGCACCCCACCTACATTTCACACTAGCAGGTATTTGGAAAGAGACGTTGAGGAAAATGTTTCTTTATGAAGCCTAAGTGACTTCAGAAGGCAAAATCTGACTCGGGCTCTTAAATTAAGAAAGCAGTTCTGAAAACTTCAGCCTTTTCCTTGGATGGATTTATGTATGCAAAGTACTTGGCATCATAAAACACAAGTGGAATTACACAACTGAACAAGAGCCAAATACATAGTTAGCTAAATAAATTAACTAGATCAGTAGTTTTAACAATGAAACCCTGTTTTCAGAAAAGAGGTGTTGCCTTAAACAGGGGTTCTTTCACAGCTTTATTTAACCCTGGTCAAGCCTGAAATCCATACAGCCATTTTCAAGAAAATGTGGCTTATTACAGTACAGCTTTACATAATTACACAATCAATACAGCAAAATAAAACCACATAACTTACAATCCATGGGACTGTGGGTAATTTATAGATCAAACATTTGTTGGGAGGGTAGGGGTTTACTCTTCTGGAGTTTGTTTCACTGACAAACAGAGCAAAGTTTAGCCTTGTATAACTCAAAACAAGAAATAGCAGCCACAGTTTCTCAAAACAAATAGGGCTGGATGGAGTCTTATTTCTTCATATCCTTTCCCTATGGCAGAATCTGTACAATTTCTAACATTAAATGTTTATCTAACATTTACTTAGACAGAATGATGGGTAGTATGAATTTTTCAGGCAATTTGTTCGAATGCCAAGTATAAATGAGAAAAAAGAAAAAAATCTTCCAGATGTGACTCTTTACTCAGTCTGGAGCCTGGAACTCCTGTTTAACTCACCCTGAACAGAAATAATGAGCTCCTTCCTACATAAGCCCTCCAAACATTCTTCTTTTCCAGTCTAGACAAACTCAATCTTTTCAAACTACAAATATTGAACAAATACTACCACAAATCAAATACGCCTATCAGTCAAACAAACTGTGGAAAGAGTTAATTTTGCTCCTAATGACATTATAAATTCTAAATAAATTATTGTCTTACCTGATTTTTTAGCATACATTGAATTTCTTTGGTCTTTTCTTACCAAATGAATTTCTGCTGTAGGATGCCAACACAAACATTTGTTATACTATTACACCTATTTCCTCTTTTCATTTCTTTTAATCACTGAAAAAGCTATTTTAGAATATTTGCTAAAATATTCCAGTTCAAAAATCTGGTTTTGGATGATGAACCTGTTACTCATGGAGCATTGTATAGCTGTTTCACTCACCTTGCATCACATATGCTGGAGTCACCACCAGAGGTATTTTTCCAGAACTGACTTGGTTTGCAGCACTGAAATTCCAACGCATATGCACCTTCCCTCTGAAGAAAGCAAAACCGCAAAGAATTTCTTAAAATATTAGGTACTATCCACGAAGAAGATGGAGATGAGCATGAGGGAAGCAATATATTGTCTCTATATTAGTAGCCTGATCTGTGCCTGTCACGTACCCATAAGATTAATCTTCCATAGTGGAAAAAACAGGTAATCTGTTTCAATAGTGCTACTTTAGGTTAACCACTCGAGGAGTCCTAATCTGTACCAAGGCTCATGCTCTGCAGTTGATCAGACGAACGACCAGTGCAGGATAGTTCCAATACGGCACAGGTCTCCAAACTTCTTTGATCATGTACCCAAGTGAAAAAAATTTGAGCAGAACCCCTCAATATATGTATGTTTATTTATAAAAAGTTATATAGATGTACTATTGTATTATCATATTAGGTACATTATAAAACCTACAAGAAATAGAAATTTAAAAGGATGAGATAAAGATGAAAGAAACATTACTTTAAAAACCCATATTTTAATTTTATTTGTTAAGGGTACAAAAATACATTCTTCTTGCACTCCATTGAATGGTCTTTTGCACTCCTTGGGGTACAGACACCCTGTTTTGGAGACAACTAACAAAGACATCACATTAGGTAATGCCAGCAATGCCTACAGGATCCTTAGCAGACCTCTGTTGCCCTTGTAAAATACATTCCTATGCTAAAGCTTCTTCCTAATGATGACTTTTGCATTTGTTCTCCTTGTTTATTAAACCAGAGAACCTGTCTGCACTGGTAGTAGTGCCCCATGCTAAACAGATCAGGCAAGAATCCTTCCTGACTGGTGCAAATGTCTAAGACTGGGAACAGACTGTCTTCTTCAAGGTCCAGATGGGATGCTGAACAAAATTATTACCTCAGCTATTCATTTGTTCCTCAGCAGATCGATCATTTACCAAGAGCTCCTCGAAGGAAAAGTTGTAGATTAAGCAGTAGAAGATAGAAGCAAAACAGATTGGAGTAGTAATATACATACAGCCTTCATAAAATTAGTAAAAATGAAAAAAAATTCCACATGTCCGCCATGGCTTTGTTCACACAAATAAGAAATACAAGAACCTGAAAGCATCAGAGGTGAAAAGATTCAGAAGTGAGAAGTGAGCTGGGGCTTTCCAAGAGGCAGAAGTCAGAAAGCCTGATGATTAAAATCAGTACATATTCAGAGTTCTTAATATAGAGTCAAAACCTCAATGTTTTAGGTGTATTATTCTTGATAGAAATACCTGGTAAAAATAGTGGTTCTAATAATAATTTCCCATAATTAATGCAGTTCTGATTTAGTAATAGAAGTGTTTTACTTGCAGATATGTCCCTTTCTTTCATTAGGCTAGAGTCTAGGCTACAGCACTCAAGCCTAGCACTCCTCACCCCTCTTGAGGTTTAGTCACTCAATTTAATCACATTCCATTTTTCCTGTATTAGACCGTTCTCCTGTTAGTGACCTTCAAGGTGAAACTTCAGTTCTGAATATTAATATTTGTCTCCCTTCTTGGCCATTATATATACAAGCTAAATTTTATACTGTAGTTATCTATGCATTCTTTGGGGTTTGCCTGTACCTCCTCATTACTTTTCAGTGGGGCACTGGAACAGGCTCCCCAGGGAAGCAGTCACAGCATCCAGCCTGCCAGAGTTCAGGAGGCCTTTGGACAATGCTCTCAGGCACAAGGTGTGACTGTTCGAGGCTTGTGGAGGAGCTGGACTTCGATGATCCTTATGGGTCCCTTTGAACTCAGGATATTCTATGATTCTTGTTTTATCATAAGTCAGATACACCTCTTTTCCCCTGCTGCTGTGAGAGCCTAGCTACTCTGGAGCACACTGCTTGAACCCTTGTGGTTTTTAGATTATAGATTAAGGCCAACAAAGAGAGAAACATGCTCTGTGTACAGAAGTCTTTCTAAAAACTGCTGCTCTATACAAGAAATTTTCTTTGCTTTGGTGAAACATCAAAATTTGCAGCCAAATTCCTGCATAGAGAAGGGGTGGGAGGGAGATGGAGAAAGAACAATGTAAGATTAGTCTTTCTTCTGTTTCTCAGATCTACTTCAGTGCTCAACTTAATTAATGTGATTTTGAATCTGGCAGCAGTGCAGAACCCAAAGTCACATGCAGAAGCATTGACCTCAACTGCTCAATGTATACTTCATTGCACTTACAAGTGTTGGCTGCAGCAGACTAAAGTGTGGTATGTGCCCCAGCTCCCACAGTTAAACAAGCTGGGCTGTGCATGAGGGCAGCAGAGGTGTAAACAAACACTAATTTTTCCTTCTTCTGCTTGTGGTATTCAATCTCCAGCAGAGAGGCCAAAGAGATCCATGCAGCTGATAGCATCTTAACCTGAGGTAGTGCCTTCTGCCTGACTCTGGCTGGGGGAGGAGAAGGCACAGGGCTAGACTCCCCATGACCACAGACAAAATCAATTAGGTCAGCCAGGCTGGAGCTGGCTGACTGGCCATGGTCTTCTGCATGGGAAAGAGCTCACAGGAAGTGCTTCACTGACAGATCAGCAGATGTGGTTGTCTTCGACATCACTGAGCTCAGCAGGACACCTGGGCTTTTATCTGAAATAAAATACCTGAAAAAGTTTATGACAATGTGAAAATAATTGAAAAACACTGTGTATCCAAATGAAAATCTCCCCAAGTACTTCTTACAAGCAACATTACATGGACTTATCATCACACCTCATCATCACACAGGTTGTAGAATATCCCTCATTAGAATCATGCCCCAAGGTCAGTAATTGCTGGCTGAACAACAGACATCACAACAAATTTTGCATACTGGGCAATTTAGGTGCTAACCCAAACTTCCTTTATATTTTAAACTCATCAGTTAATAAACACTACCACATTTCTGGTGCCCAGAGCCTGGACTGCAAAGTAGAGCTTGCTAGAAATCAAACACCTCAGGTTCAGAACAATGAAGAGTGGCTTCTGTGTTAAGAACACCCTGTTTTGACTATGTCGTAGTAAGAATGTGCCCTGACAATTCTGATTGTGGGCTTGTTTCCCTCTGGGCTGGAATGAGAAATTAGGTTAGACTTCCTACCTCACCTGAAGAAGCTGATGATCATGAGGCCCTGTGAACCTCCCACTGAAAGGATCTTAACAAAAAAATCAACTGTTTGATCCTCAGAAGAGAGAAATTCAGCACTCGTCTCCTGCAGAGAGCTGAAATGAAGACCTCAAATCCATACCTGACTTCAGCCTTGAGTAATTTAGGCTTCTCCCAACTGACTTTTTAAAACCTCACCTAAGGTGTTTGACTCCCTCCATACAGGTGTGCCTACAGGAGGCAATAGCTTCACACTTAAAATTTACTTAAATTTAATTCTTTTAGCTAGAAAGTCTTTACAGAGAAGTTTTGACAGGGAAAGAAATTCAATTTCAGTCTTTTGGACAAACAGTTCAACTACCAAATTGCTTTTTCTGCATACTGTATAGTTGCTATCAGCTGTCACAAACTTAGACTTGGCACGCTTTGAGAGTTTATCCTTACCAGGATGCTGCTTTATTCTCAAACTGATGTGCCATATCCCTAAACTCACTATTTTAGTAAGAACGTGCCAGAATGGCAATGAAAGAAAGCTGAGCGCAAAAAAAAGGAGAGCCGAGCTGGGAGTCAGGGCAACTGCAATTGTTTGCCTAAAACTATACATCCCTGCAATCTTCTGATAAGAAGAACTTGCTTAAAAAGAGCCATGGTCACTAAAAAACTGATTGAGATCACAGGAACAATACCCGTATTTGTAAAGAAAATTGGAGTAGCCCAGATTTGTAGGGAAGGGTGTTAAAGTTGTAGACAATCACTGTCATAGAATTTAAGTCCTGTTATAATACCGTAATCCACAATATACAATATTGTGGCCATTGTGCCATATATAGGTAAAATATTTAAATGCATCATAGAATTACAGAATGGTTTTGGTTGGAAGGGACATTAAAGACCACGTAGTTCCAACTTGCTGCTGTAGGCAGGGACACTTTCCACTAGGCCAGGGTGTTCAAAGCCCCATCCCACCTGGCCTTGAACATTCCAAGGGATGGGGAATCCACAATTTCTCTGGGCAACCTGTTCCAGTGCCTCACTACTGTTATAGCAAAGAATTTCTTCCTTATACCTAATTTAAACCTATGCTCTTTCAGTTTAAACCAGGCCCCCTTGAACCATCACTACATGCCCTTGTACAAAGTCCCTCTCCACCTCTCATGTTGCCCCGCTTTAGATGGTGTTATAAGGTCTCCCCAGAGCCTTTTCTTCTTCAGGCTGAACAACTCTAACTCTTTCAGCCTGTTTTCATAGGAGAGGTGCTGCAGTATCCTGATCATCTTCATGGCCCACCTTTGGACCCATTCCAGGGGTCCATGTCTTGTGCTGAGTGCTCCAGAGCTGGATGCAATACTCTGTGGGATCTCATGGGAGTGGACTAGCGGGTCAGAACCCCCTCTCTCACCCTGCTGGCCACACTGCTTTGGATGCAGCCCAGGACATGTTTATCTTTCTGGGCTGCAAACTCACATTGCCAGGTCATGTCCAGCCTCTCATCTACCAGCACCCTCAAGGCCTCCTCAAGAGTGCTCTCAGTCAATTTTCTGCACAGCCTGTATTTGTGTTTGGAATTGCCCTGACCCAGGTGCAAGGACAGAAGGAAAGAAACATTAAAAAAATGCCATGCCTCAGCTCATTAAGCAAAGGCTTTCTAGAAGAGGTAAAAAGTGCTCTGGAATACTAGCAAGCTTGGGAAGCCAGAGAAACATCACTGGAATCTAGTGGACACACCCATGTATTATACCACCTCTGCTTATCAGCAAAGGGTAAAGTGGGCTATTGAAGCTAAAGTCAAAAAGTTTTTAGGCTTTGCAGCTTTCCCCAGGCAGATTTATTTCTCACAAAGTCTTTCAAATAAAACCACCTGGCTGTTATGATGCCTTTCACTTTATATAGGTCAAAGGATCTTGCAGTCATGGTATTTTCCCTTTCTAAATCATACCCTATGACTCATAATTAGGTCCCCTTGCACTAACCTAAATAACTTTTCTCTTCCTTTGCTGCAAAGCTTGCTGCATGTGGTTATTTCATACCAAATTAGAAGTAAGACAACAATTAAACTGTAGAGTAAGTAGCTGAAAATACACTGTTAAGTTAGAATTCATTTCTTCTTTTATACTTTAAAGTACTTGATAAAGTCTTTTTATCCTCTCCCCACTTGCAGAAAACTGTCACTTTATCCTTGAAACCGGACTGTTGTTATATTAGGGATAACTACTGCCCAGAGATATGAAATATATGACAACCTCCCTTCTCCCTCTGTCTTCTCTTGCCATCATGCTTATAATATTACTGCCAACAGAGCAGAGAAGTGCAGGTTAAATAGAAACAATGAAAAAATGCTTATTCCAGTCATTGCACTGTTAGGAAAAATAGCTCACCTACAGTGATGTTGTGGGTCTTGCAGCCAGAATACTGGAAACTCCCAGGATCTATGTGAGTGTCTAGACATGGCAGAGTAAGTAAATTCTACACAGATATGGGTAAGACTTTCCTGTGGTGCAGCTCAAAACAAACTACACTACACCTGAAGCTGATGTCACTAAACTAGCCTTATGTCTTCTCACTTCTATGTTTTCTGCTGCTTCCAGATGACACAACAGGCAACAGCATCTGAATATCTGCTCATTTGTGGCAAGTTCGACAACCTAATCTTTTGGGGAGCTTTCAGTCTCTGGCTGGAAGTTGTCTGCTGTCCAGTGTTAGCCATACGTAGCACCTACGTGACCTTCAGGATTTCATTCTGACTACCCAGATTTTTTTTCATATCTAAGCTGTCTCTTTACCTGCTGATATACCCGGGGAGGGAAGGGAGGAGAATATTTACAAATTAATCCTGGGTGACTTCTCATTCTGTAGCACAGGATCACCAGACACCTGAGGACCCTCCCTACACAAACTTGAGTGTTTCTGTCAGCTGCAGAAGGACCTCAGGAGAAAATCAGTTTATACATATATATATATCATATATGAATGTTTGTAAAAATAGATTGATGTATAGTGATGGATATGTAAGTATGCATACACATACACATACACATACATATACACATACACATACATATACATATACATATACATATACATATACATATACATATACATATACATATACATGTGTGTGTATATAAATATATATATAATGGGCCAGAAACAAACTTTGATAAAACTTTGACATTGATTTGGGCCACCTAATGATTATTTCACCTGTCTTAATCTGCATCTTAGTATAAACTCTATATCTAGTAATAGAAAAGACTAGCAGACATTTTTAAAGATGTAATTAATGAGCCCTGGAAGCACATTCTGGAACATATTGACAGTACCTGTCTGCATGAAAACAGCAGTGTTATGTGCAAATCAAATGTGACCTGGTTTGGTCATCCTTCCTTTGTTTAGCTCTTCAGATTTCACAATCAGGCCCTGGGAAATAAGAAAAGGTTGTCAGGAGCAAAAAGTGAAAATTCAGCAGAGCATTCTGCCACTGGTTCCCCTGACACCCCTGATGAGAGTGTTGGGAAGCAAGGCTGGGCTACAGACATTGCTGCTGAAACATGGAATTGATGCCAGTCATTTATACTTATGCCAGATCTACCAAAATATCTCTGGTCTTTCTGGATTAGGTGAAATTTATAGTGGGCAGGGCAGGCTGAACCTACAGAGGGGATCTTGTCTGCTTGAAAGATCTTGTCTTCCTCAGAATTCTAATTCTTCAATTGTAATAATGCAGTTTTACCTCTTTTAAAAAAAACCCAACTCTTTAGGGTGTCAACAGTTGCACTAGCAAGGAATCTTGCGGAATCTGCCAAGAGAAATATACTGCTGAGGAAGGTTAGTGTTATGAACCCACTGCTCTCTTCTGCTTCAGAAAGGCCAACAGTTCTTGCTTTTCACTCCATAAATTAGTAAGAAAATTTTTGGATTTAAAAAGTGTACATAAAAAACATGAGATGCTTTCATGATTGGTACCAACCTGTAAAACATAAGACTATGGAGGAAATACTTAATTTTCAAGTGTTAATTTCCATTCCATTCATATATTTCCCCCAAACAGATAATGGAAAAAAGTAGGAATAAAATTCTAGATCTTTTTGATTTATTTTTAGTGATTTTTTTGAAATCTGTCAGTATGTGAAAGCATCTCATGGATGCCTGTATAAAAGCTGAAATAACAGGTAATGCATCTGACAGCACAGTACTAAAACTTTTTAAAATCACATTGTGCTAACGAGTACAGTACAATGTGTCTTGGCAATTAAACCTAATTTTTATGTTTTATAGGCTACAGCACACTATAGTTTGACCAGGCAGTTCAAAAACCAATATCACAACAGATGCCAATTCTCGGTGAAAGCAAAAAGCAGAAATGTTGGCATTTCTATTTAGTGTGAGATAGATGGCAGTGGGAATGGGTACAGAGATAAATTAGTAGAAAATTATCTGCTCTACATCCTACACAGTGCTAACAAGGCTAATTATCTGCCATAAGGCTGAGTTAGAGAGAGTGAAAATGGATCTGTATATTGTCATATTCTATTGCTTTAAGCAGAATGCAATAGTTAGACTACCTGTAGAGAATCAGGCCTAGGAAGTGATTATTAATTCTAGTTAATTGAAGTTGCCCTACATCACCATATGTATCACTTCTAATGTTGTGTCTTGTTTCCAAGGCAGACGATCTGTCGCACCCACAAACCTCACTGACACACAGAAAAATCCAAACAAAACAGCACAGCTAATGAAAGGAAATGGAATTATTTGTGGAGCTGTTTCTTACCATGGGAAATAAACCAGTATATTTCAGGTTCATTCCTCTGTTCCTACCCACTTCTGGGATTAATTTTGCTTTGTGGGGAGAGGCTATTTAGAGCCTAAAACCAGCATTGTAATGTCTCTTCAACAGTTATGCAATCTTTCCATCTGAGAGATTCTTCTGTGCTCCTGCCTCCACTTTCAAATTCCATTCATAAACTGTTCAACTGCACAGTGAATCATTCAGTTTTCCCTCTGTAGGAGAGAATAAAGAGATGTCCGCTGTTCAGGGACAACAGAAAACAAAAAACATATCCAAAGGAACCACAGGGTGCCACATACACTGTTTCTAAAAAGGTATGTACCAGGATCATTTCTGGAGCCGTAGAAAAGATTTGGATAAACACAGGAGATAAATCAGTCTCCAAAAGACACAGCTAAGTTTTACACTAAAAAGAGGTTTTCTTCTTCTTTGATGTGTTTTGGTGAGGAAGGAAGATGGAGAGAAAGGAAATGGAATTATCCTGGGTTGTTGTTTTATTTTATGTATACACCCACGTAACATCTTGCATGCATTTCTGCAAATGACCTCTAAGGTCAAGAAAACAGTGCATTTCGAGAAGAGCAGCAGAAGTACACAGATAGGACCGTGTGTAGTTGGGAGGATTATATCCCCTTCCAAGAAAGAAAGAATGATCTGTATGCTGGCATGAATACAAA
The DNA here is from genome assembly GCA_013398015.1 of Oreocharis arfaki. Classification (NCBI taxonomy): domain Eukaryota; kingdom Metazoa; phylum Chordata; class Aves; order Passeriformes; family Paramythiidae; genus Oreocharis; species Oreocharis arfaki. Next base: position 1,840,520 of record VZRR01006550.1, on the reverse strand, counting down.
ACCTAGTATCTGCTGTTTATAGCCTATGTTAATTGTGATTATGAATAGATCTCTTTTATATAAGTAACAAGCACTCCCTCTAGTGAACTTTTGTGGGATTTGGTGTTTCAACCACTGCAGGTACAGATGACAAAGTTTATAGGTAGAAGTGAGATCTTCCGTAAGACTATCAATTGAACTCAGAAAAAAGGCACAAGCTTTTAGACATGATAGATGGTTTTTAAGGTCAATAGCACAATGTATTTGACAGAGTTGGGGAAAACCAATGTCTTACAGTAAGAACAGATTTACATGCACAGTTGCACTCAGATACTGTCCCATACTAAAGTTTACTTTGCTGGTTCATCCTTCTGCCTCATTGGTGCCATATCCTTGCTTCACTGACCTTAACTTCAGACTCTGAAAGCCAAAGGGAGACATTTCATTTACTCATTTAGGTATCTCACTTTAAAAATAAAAATGAGAATAACACACCTATCCAACACAAAGGACTGCATTTCAGCAGAGACAGTTTACCCTTTCTATACTTCATATAGCCATCTATACTTCAGTATTGATGTTTGATTACATCTTTTAAAAGTTTAGTATATTATCAATACTTCTTGCCCATTTATCTTACAATATCATTAAATATAATGTTTGTAACAGTTCTTTCAAGTATACCAGAAAAAACAGTCTGTGATAGCTTTTAAAGCTGTGGCTGATATCCTGTCACGAGTAACCTCAATCCTGGTATTCTGCAACTTTTCAGAGCATTGTTCTAGTCTTTGAGTTTAAAATAAAGAATATTGATTTCTAGCACAGACTTGAGCAGTGGGGCTATCATTATGCACAGGATTCAAAATCATTGCCACATGCAGGGTCTCCCTGCATGCTACTGAAACTCCCTGGAATATACCTGACTCAGCTTTGTGTGCTGAGTTTGTAGAAGGGCAAGTTTGTAGAAGGCGTGGCATAGGATGCAGGGGCTCTCAGACTATAAAGCACACACTGCTTCAAAATGTTGTCTAGTAGCAGTAGTTCCTGATTCTGTGGTTGTACTGCTTCTTAACCACAACAGAAACAGAGCAGGGCCAGCAGTTACCAGCATCTGTGGTGTGAAATAGCACCTCTGTGCAACAGCTGCGGTCTTGCTGCACTGAGGTCAATGGTGCTTCAAAGCCATTATTTACACCCAGCCTGCTGCCGAAGGCTACTGCAGTCACAGTTTCTCAAATAATGGAAGTCTATCCAAGGCTAGACCTGGTGATTGTTTTAAAATGGTGGAACGGGGGCAGGAACCACAGTCACCCCCTGCTCTGCCTTCCAGGGACAGGATGGCCTTGGCTGTGCCCTTGTGCCCCGGGCTGACAGAGGGAAAGCATGTCCTATGGAGTGCATGTCTTATGGAGTGCATGTCCTATGGAGTGCATGTGTTATGGAGTGCATGTCCTATGGAGTGCATGTGTTATGGAGTGCATGTCTTATGGAGTGCATGTCTTATGGAGTGCATGTCCTATGGAGTGCATGTGTTATGGAGCGCATCTCTTATGAGGAGCAGCTGAGGGAGCTGGGGTTGTTCAGCCTAGAGAAGAGGAGGCTCGGGGAGGATGTTATCACTCTCTCCAACCACCTGAAAGGAGGCTGTAGCCAGGTGGGGGTCGGCCTCTTCTCCCAGTCAACCAGCGACAGGACAAGAGGCAAAAGCCTCAAGCTGTGCCACGGAAGGTTTAGGTTAGATATTAGGAGGAATTTCTTCACACAAAGGGTGATTAGATATTGGAATGGACTGCCCAGGGAAACAGCATAGTCGCTGTCTCTGGAGCTGTTTAAGGAAAGACCAGACGTGGCATTCAGTGGTACGGGCTATTGCCATGGAGGTGTTCGGTCATAGGTTGGACTCGATGACCCAGAGGTTCTTTTCCCACCTAAGTCTTTCTGTGAAAGGGGGGATACTGCCATGCTGTGNNCGGGCGCGGGGGGTCCCTCCCGGGGAGCGAGGGGCGCCGAGCTGGGCTCTGCCTGCCAGGGCACGCGTAGGAGCCGGCGGCGGCGGGTGCGGGTCACCTTGGCATCGGCGAGGGGCGCTCTCCCCGGT
>VZRR01006550.1:1747105-1838414 GCA_013398015.1 Oreocharis arfaki | reverse complement strand
TGGCGTCTTCCCGGGGTGTCCCCGGCCGCCCGGGCTCCGCCCGCCGGGTGCAGCTGCCGGCGGTGGCCTCTAGCTCCGGTGTGATTCGCGGTGCTCCCCAGCCTTGTCCTGCGGAGGCTGCTCGGCGCTGCTGGCAGGGTCGGGCGGTGGGGCTCCGGGCTTTTGAATAAAAAAAGGCGCTTTTCTCTCGTTGCAGACACCTTCCAGGTCTTCCTTCCGGAGAACGTGAGACCCGCCTCGGCGCCAGCCTGCTGGGGTTCACTGGTTGTTAAGTAGATTTGGGAGCGGTGTGACATCGCGCCGCCAGTCCCTTCCCTCCTGAGAAAGGGTAGCTGCTTTCTGAGCCATCACATACCAACTTCATGTATTCCTAAGATTGTCATCAGCTTCTTGTTTTCTATTCAGAGGCCTTACAGAGGTTTAGTTACTTACAGGCTCTAGTGGTTGTAAAGTAATTTAAGATGTTTGTACTACTCGGTTGTAGTTATCTAATTCACTCTTGCGTTAAGAGACGTCGTTTTAACTTGGGAATGGTTAAATCGCCAAAGAATTAAATTATTTATGTATAAGGGCTATTTTATTTGACTACTGTTGGCCTGCAACTTAAACTTGCATCTTTTATTTTTTTATCCTCTGCTTTTTCTTTGTTATGGCTGCTGCAACAATAGTTCATGATACATCAGAAGCTGTAGAGCTCTGTGCTCCCTGTGGGTTGTACCTTAAACCCATTACAAAAATGACCATCAGTGTGGCACTTCCTCAGCTGAAGCAACCAGGAAAATCCATTTCGAACTGGGAAGTGATGGAAAGATTGAAGGGGATGGTGCAAACTCATCAGTTTTCCACTCTGCGGATTTCTAAAAGTACAATGGATTTCATTCGGTTTGAAGGAGAGGTCGAGAACAAAAGTTTGGTTAAATCTTTTCTGGCCTGCCTTGATGGCAAAACAATAAAGCTGAGCGGCTTCTCTGACATTTTAAAAGTGCGTGCTGCGGAATACAAGATTGACTTTCCTACCAGACATGACTGGGACTCATTTTTCCGTGATGCGAAAGATATGAACGAAACCTTGCCGGGGGAAAGGCCGGATACTATTCACTTGGAGGGCTTGCCTTGTAAGTGGTTTGCAGCAAAGGAGACTGGCTCAGAAAAGCCAAGTGAAGAAGTCCTTATAAAAGTTTTCCAGAAATTTGGAGAAATCCGTAATGTGGACATACCCATGCTGGACCCTTACAGAGAAGAAATGACTGGCAGAAATTTTCACACTTTCAGTTTTGGAGGCCATTTAAACTTTGAAGCGTATGTTCAGTACCGAGAGTACGCAGGATTCATCGAGGCCATGAATGCCCTGCGAGGGATGAAGCTGATGTACAAGGGCGATGATGGCAAAGCAGTGGCTTGCAATATAAAGGTGAGAGACTGCAGCCTTTTTTGTGGGAACCCACATGAAAGACCGAGTACAACTAAGTTTTACTTCCATAGTGCTTGAAACCTTTATGTCTGTACCACGGTGATGACAACAGGTGATATTGACAACACTAATGTAGCTATATGGGACAAAAATAATACGATTTTTAAGGGAAAATGTTGGCAGAAAAATGTGTTGTTAGACTACATGAGCAAAGTGAGTGGGGTTTTGCTTTTTTTTCTTAACAAGACAGTTCTAGAAATGAGAACTGTTTATGGAAGGATCAAGTTCATGAACACGATTTTCTAAATTGCTTTAGGAAATAATATGTGTTTATAAATTGTGATTTCACTTAAAATTCCAGCTCTGAACAAGTTCAGACAAATTTCACCAGAAGATTGACTGTAAAGTGCATTATTCTTTCTTATGTTCGCTAGTGAGAGACATTCTCGGGGAGAATTTCACAGCCTCTGGGTTTGGTACCTGCATTGATAACTAGGTCTACCAGTCAAGGGTCAGAACTAAGAAGTTTAGTAGCATGTGGCCTGTATGGCTTGGGAAATGCACAGTTAATCGTTAGCATACCTCATAAACAGGAAGGCCTCACAAAAATGTAAATTATAATTTTCATTCCTAGCAGATTCCTGTGAATGCACTATGCTTATTTCATAATATTTGCGTACGGAGTTTTCCAGAAGTAATTTTCTGTAACCTCATTGTCTTAGAAATGACATCTATGACAGGAGGGAACAAGGCAGTCTGTTCAGATGTAGTACCTCTGAAAGCACAACCTCAAGAAAACCTACTCTGTTTGGAGGTGGTCTGTGCATTTACATATTGGTTGAGTGAAATGTTTGTGGAGGTATTTTGGTATGCCCAGTAGTCATTCATCAAACCAGGGAGTATATTTCAGAAAAAAAAGCTTGAGTATTCCTTTGTGCAATGTGAGAACATGCAGATGTTTATTCAAATTGTAGTTTAGTCAGTGTGAGTAAAATACTGTAATCTTTTATCTTGTTATCTAAGCTTGTCAGTTGCGGGATAGAAATTGTGCCTTGACCCGATGAAATTCAAACTGTCATTTACATGCAGAGGATCAGGGTTCCCAAATTTAGTTTGGCTGTGCAAGAGGAATCATGCCTTCCTGGCAGCTGCCCTGTCAGGACAGCAGCTCTCTGTCATACAAGGTCACAACACCTTGTCTGTTTGTACCTATTTGTCCTTTCATTCTGTTAGTGAAACATTGTTTTGCATAGAGCCTGGGTAGATTAAACTGCAGAGGATGTGCTCTTTGTTCTCTGCTCCATGGTTCGTCACCAGGGGTCTGCAGAAATGTGTTATAGATCCCTGCCTGCCTGCAGAGAGACTTGGAGATTAGGACACTGGGGCTGTGGTGTCTTGTGGTGTCCTGTTCCAGCACGCAGCTGGACATGACCGAGGTGTGTTCATGTATCCTGGCAGCTGAGCGCCTCTGAGGTCTCATTTTTCAGATATGTGTGTCTTTCTTTTCTTTCTGTTCCCACAGCTTGGGATCTTAAGCCCAGTATACCTCAATTTGGGAATCTTTGTGTTAGAACTGGTGGGGAGGCTTGAACCAGGTGCTGAATGTTGTAGAACTGTTTCTTCTGCTGAATTTAAGGATCACAGTTTTAGACAGAAAGGAAGGCCTTTATTTAAACGTGTTTCTGCCAAGTGCTGTACAGTCCCTAACAGCATGCGTTAATTAAGTGTTCTTTATATGCCTGTTCTGACACATTTGAAACATTGGACAGACAGGGTCTCAGCCACTGAAAATATTGGACAGACAGAGCCTCAACCACACTGGGCTTTATTTTTGGTCGTGAGACATAGAAGTATGAAGTGGTATCTTATTTTGCTACATGCGTGCATACGTTTAGTACCCAGTTACCTGGTTGCAATAGGTGGTGCTTTCTCTGGGCACATTGAGGAGTTCTCTTTGTTTTGAAAAAGATTTTACACATCTGATTGTACTTACACCAAAGTCTAAGTTAAAATTGTGTAGGCTGTCAGGTTGTAATTTTAATTTTTTCTTCTGTCTCCTTAAAACTGTTTTCACTTGTATCATGTAAAGGTTTCTTTTGACTCAACAAAACACCTCAGTGATGCATCAATTAAGAAGCGTCAGCTTGAAAGGCAAAAGCTTCAAGAGCTTGAAAAGCAGAGAGAAGAACAAAAACGTAAAGAGAAAGAAGCTGAGGAAAAACAGAAAGAGGAAGAAAGGTATTTATTGCTTATTGTTCAGTTATATTTTTAGCAGTCAGGCATAACAAAACTACTCCTTCGTATCAGCATCAAAAGAAAACAGTTAAATGCCAGTTTCCTGTAGCTAAAGTGAAGCACTTAAAGCTGAGCATGCTTGTTTAGTTTACCACTTATGCTTATGTTCAGTTCAAAATACTAAACCTGCAAAATACTCAATTTCCTGAAAATCTTGCCATTAGACACCTAATTTCAGAAACTCTTGGCCTTTAGCATAAGCTACCATTTTGTCCTAATCACAGAAATAAAGCACACCACCACTGCACACATTCATTGGCTTGGTATTTTTCTTCTTGCTGTGATAATTCTCTGCCCAGCTGCTTCGTGCATTGTTATTGTCTCTGGTCAAAGTAGTTCGAAAAATAATTCTTTGCTGTAGCCATTTTTGTCTTTGAATTCTGACTTGTTTTTAAAAATAGAATATGACTGTTTGCTGTCACAGCTGAGGGTTAAAATGTTCAGTTTTCTACTTGTGTTCTTCAGTAATCAACATGAGTTATTTAGAAACAAATTTACTTGAAGTATAAAATGTATTTTACATAGAGTAGGAGTTTGAAATTGTACTTGGCCTAGATAAGGCAAAAATATTTATCTCTTCTTAGGAAGCAGAGAGAGCTTGAAGAATATGAGAGAGAGAGAAAAAGAGAAGAGAAGTTGCGCAAGAGAGAACAGAAACAGAAGGATCGTGAAGTTCAGCGGAACAAAAAGCAACTTGAAAAGCTTCAAGCTGAAGAGCAGAGAAAACTTCAAGAGAAGATAAAGCTAGAAGAGAGGAAGCTCCTGTTAGCTCAGAGGAATCTTCAGTCCATTAGATTAATTGCAGAACTGCTAAGCAGAGTAAAGGTAACTTCAGTATTTATTTCAGAAGCTAATGAAGAACCCAGCAGAACAAAGCCTTTACTGGCTTTAGAGGAGTTGGGGAGCACTGTTCATTAAACAACAGGTGTACTACCTCTGCAGTTGTTGTTCCTTAGACCAAAATTTCAGAAAAGTGCAGTGAAACAGTGTTTCTCTCTTGGTAAAAGATGCACTTGTAGATGAATGGAAAGTGGACTTGAACCTGTAGTCCTGAATAGCATTTTTTCCCTGTAAATTAATTGTCAGGTTTTCTTAAGTCCAGTGAAAGAATGTGTGAGCATGATGAAGTGAACTAAACTCAGAGGATAAGATGCAAGGCTCCTTCTCTAGCTCCAGTTTGCATGCTGTTTCTCATCTGCCTTGCAGTGGTTTTGTTCACTGTTCTTTGCTGTTTCAGAGATTGAACTTTCATAAGTCAATGTTTGAAATACGCAGAATGTTTCTTCTGTTGGAAAAGTACTATCAGCAAAGGTTTCAGATGTTAGATCCTGTCTCTCTAACAGTATTGTTAATTTTTTTGCTGAAACACTGAAGCTTAGGACTTGGATAAAACCGTGTTAGGGTGTACTATATGTGAACTATTTTCTGTAGAAACAAAAAGCTGTGTTGAAAAGCACAGGTTTTTTTCTTGATGCCAGTGTGCTTCAGGAATGTTTTTGAACTCACAGTGCTATGTACAGATCAGTTATATACTAGAAGAAGGGAGAAATGCCTTTTGCAGGCTTTTTAACTTTGTAGCTGTGGAATAGAAAAGTTGTCTGATGAAACAGAGAGTGTGTTTCTTTCATTTAGAGAATTCTGAGGTCTGTACTAAGCCTCTTGACTAGGTCAGAATAGAAAAAAGTTTAGCCTTTTCCAGTATCATAAATTTTTAAAGTGGTTGATGAAATGACAATCAGTTTCTACATACTTTTTATCCATTTAATTACTTGCTGTTTGCATGGACTCATTGTAAAGTCATCTGTGAACCGCAGATGGCAATCATCTAAGAGAAGTTCTTCTCAATAAAATTTAAAACATTTTTAATTTGACTGAAGCCTTCAAGTGTTGACCCTGATAAATATATTTCAGTATTGCAGATTTGACATGGTGTTACTTTTATTGCATTAAAGAGCCATGAAAACAAAGCTTCTGATCAAGAATTGTGGACAAATAGTGTTTCAGCTTACAGCACTTTTGTATTAGTGGATTTTGTTGGTTGATTGGTTTTGATTTTTTTTTCCCCTTAAAGAAGGAAACACCATTTTATTTTGGGATGGTTCTGTTTGTTAGATTTTATTTTCTTGACATATTGCTGCCTTTGTGTTATGTTGTAACTTGGAAGCATGAGCAGGTATTTTTTGTTTACTCTTACCTTCCCTTTGACTGTCTTTCAGACAGTAAAGCTTCTGGAGCAAGAACAGAATGAAGAAAAGATTTGTCTTCAGCAGCTAGAGGAGAGACGAAGGCTCCAGGAGGCTGAGCTGAAACGTGTGGAAGAGGAAAAAGAGAGAGCACTGGGATTGCAGAGAAAAGAAAAAGAACTGAGGGAGAAACTACTGAACAATCTTCTGAGCAAGAAAATGGATGCAGTTAATCAAAACAAAGAAGAAACTGAAGCATCTCAGACCAACGTGCCGAAAAGCCCTAGTGCTGTTCCACACACTGTGTCATCCAGCTGCATCACTTCTACCTCAGGACAGGCTGTTACAGGCAAACTGGCTCCTGGCTCTCAAATAGAAGCAGCATCCTCTGAAAGTGTAAACACTCAATGCAAGTACTTAAATGGGAGCATTCTTGACAAAGTTAATGTCAAAGAAGGTCAGAATCTCCACACTACAGACTCTGAGAGATGTTCTGACAAAAGAAGTTTGGGCGTACTTCCGTGCGTTCCCGCCAATAACCAGGACCAGAAGAGCCTCTCTAGCTATGACCAGAACACTTGCAAGAAGGACTTGCACTGTGAGCAGGACAAACGTGGGACAGAGCCAAGGAGAAGAAAGAGCCGTTCATGTAGCAGCATAAACAGTGATGAGAGTAAGGGTAGACGAGAGAGCAGCAGGCACAGAAGAGATGTGAGTTCCCGGGATGAAAAGCACAGGAAAGAGAGGAGGTATTACAGACACTCCAGCCGAAGTTACAGCCCTCGCAGAAGCCGCAGCCCTCGCCGAAGAAGTGCAAGCCCCAGGCGTTCCCGTTACAGAAGAACACGCAGTAGGGAACGTAGGCGGGACAGAAGAGAAAGGAGTCGTAGTCGCAGAAGCGTGAGCAGGAGACGAAGGCACCGGAGGTGATCACTCAGTAAGCAAAGGAGTACTTGGAGTGGGTAGTGGAGGCCTTGGCTTCTTTGAAAGGCTGTGGTAGGACAAAAGGGCCAGAAAGCTGTAAACCAGACCTCATCGGTGTGACTGCTATAGAAAACACAATTGTTTTAACCAATTCTTAGCTTGCATCTAGTCCCTGAAATCAAGAAAAGAAATGCCCGATTTTTTTGGCCTTCCTTCCTTTGTTGTCTCTAGGTTTCTACCACAATGTACCTATAATCACCGTGCTTGTGCTCAAGTTTTTAAAGTGCTAAAAGCCAACCTGTTTCAGTTTTCTAAACCTTAATTTTAGTGTATTTAGTTTTTATCTCTGTATCACCTAATTTGGCTTAAGAAATAAATGGGTGACAGTTACAGGAACTTCAGAGGTGACAAACTATTACATACAGATTTGATTTAAAGTGTTTTCTGGTGCATTCAATGAAATCATGTTTAACGAAGTAGAGTTTTTATTGATTGAGGTGGATAGCAGGACTTTCACATTTTTCTTAAAACTGACTATAAGGATATGCAGAATCCCTTTTAAACTGCTATGATTCCTTCATATGTCTGTATGATGCCAAGCTTTGTGGCCCAAATTATTCTGGCATGTAATGCCTTTGTATAATAATACTTTCCATGTAAGAGAGGCACACTGGTGTAGGAAGTAACAAGGAGTGGTAAAATGGTTGAAAGTTGTTCTGATATTTTGTTGTCATATTTGGATTTGTAATTATTTCAGGTGGCATAGGGCTACTTGAAACGTTTTTTCAGGTACATAAAGAGCTAGACATTGTCTTGAAAAAGGGGCCTTCTTGCTAAATTATTTCTACTTGTGTTGTTGAAAAGTAAGGCTGCAATGTCTCTTGTTAAATCCATTTAAGAATACTTTTGCTTTTAAAATGCAGCTCAGGAATATTAAAAGCTATAACGTTACAGTGAAAGAGTTTATTTTGCATTTTTATGGTAAAATTAAAAAGAAAACTGTTTCCAGTGAACTGAAGTTGCTGTTTTCATGTGTCAGTATATTAAAATCTGCGGAAGTGTTGTGTTAAGAACCTGTTTGTTGAAAGCATCACTCAGCACATTTGAATAATGAAGTTCAGCTTCTCTTCTTGATGGTCCTGTTGTGTTACAGCTATGTCAACTGTTAATTCAGCAGGACATGGTGCTCTTTTAACTACAGCCTTCAGATGCCATTTTCTTCACATTGATGCATGAAATCGAAGTGCATCCATTTCCTGGAGTGTCTGAGAAGCACATTCGTGCTGCAGCTCAGCTGGATCCTTGGCTGACTGAGTTTGTCTGCTTTACTTTCAGAATCCATGTGGGTTTGTTTCTTACTAGACCATGCTGCTGAAATCTTTGTAGTTACTAGCTGTGGACAGAAAAGGTAAGACACTGACAACAATAAATTGTGAGGAGCTGTTGTGTCCCTCGAAGGCAGAGAGGCACAGACAAATGAGGGCTTGGCAGTCACCAGCCATATGAAGTTTAACAGGGGCAAGTGCTGGGTTCTGCACCAGGGATGGGGCAACTCTGGATGTACGGACAGTCTGGGGAACGAGACTCTGGAGAGCAGCCCTGCACAAAGTGGCCTGGTGGTTGTGATTGATGGCAAGGTGAACATGGGTTTCAGTGTGCCCTGTCAGTTAAGAGGGCCGACCCTGTCCTGTGGCACATCAGTTACAGTGTTGCCATTTGGTCAAGGGAGGGGATTGTTTCTTCTGTCCTTCTTTCACAATCTGGACTTCTTCCCTCGCAAAGCAAAGAACTTAATTCCCAACTTTTTGCCCTGTGTCAGGCAGCCACACCTGTCAGTTTTAAGTTTACTTTAAAATCAGGCTTTGTTTCTGGGGAAAGCTCAGGTTCACTCTTTACTGGTAGGTTTTTTCCCTTCAGTAGTGGAAAATTTTCCCCAATTAACATGATTGGTGTGGTATAAATACAGGGTGTAAATCCCATTAGACCATGGATTGGGCAGCTTCACACTACAGCCCTATGTTCATGCCAGCTGGAAAGCTTAGGCAGCAGTGAAAGAGACCTCTGAGCCCTGTTTCATGTACTGAGTCCCAAGCAATGCTCAGTGTTTCTTTTCGGTGTTCTGCTGCTGCTCTTGATCATTCTTAAATCACATGGTGAGTCAGGAGGAGAGTTTTCTCAGTTGTGAGCGCACCCCTCTTTTTTTGCACTCAGCTCCAGGAGAGATTTCACATCTGTCACCACAATGTCTCCTTTACGTCCTTGCAGAGGTGCCGAAAGGATGGAATTGAGTGGGAACCCAGTTTGCTCTTGAGGATGCATAGGGTTTTGGAGTGTGCTGATCATCTAGTGATACAAGGGAGCATGTGACCTCCTTCTGTTGGAGGAGGTGAACCCTGCCCATCACAGACTGCTTTCAGCAAGGTCTGAGCTGAAGATGGCGGGAAGTTTGTGGGCCAACGCTCTTGAGCTCCCTGTTCTGGGCAGGAGCTGGTGCATGTGCTCTCTGCATGTGCTGCTGCCTCATCGTGGCTGTTGGCAGTGGCAACCAGGAGTGGTTTTTCTGCAGCCCTTGTGAAGCAAAGAACAGGAGTCTCCAAGGGGTAAGAAGTCTAAGTTCCTGTTGCTATGGACAGTGTTTCTGCATAGTCCAGTTCTTGTCCTCAAAGAAGAATGTCTTCTCTTGTATCAGAGAGCTGATGAGCCTCTGCACATACCAGCCTTTCGACCTGCAATTTCTTTTTATCTCCTGGCCTCAGCCTGCGCTAGGTGACTCGGGAAGAAGCTTAGTCAAACAACAGCTTCGCTACAAGAGCAGGGCCAAAGCCCTTCAATATGATTGTTGTGATGTTTTCCATCTGATTACTGCCCGCTGTGGTAAAGTAATTTTGATAATGTATGAGTCAAATTGCCAGAAGTAATTGATATTACTAAAAAATGCTTACCAAAGCTGTAACCATATCCAAATCCTGTTTCTGATTGGCTCTACCTTTGTAATCTATTCAGTGACCTAAAATAATAGGTCATTTTATAATGTGTATTTATACACATACAAACAGTTGGGTATGTGTATAAAAATATTTGGTATGTTATCTGGAAGCATCATCTTTAAAGCTGACAGAGAAAAGGGGAGTTTTTGTAGTTGCTCCCAAAACTGTGAACGCAAAATTCTATCAGTGCCACCAGGCTATAAACACAAACTAATGAGAGTTGATTGGTGATCAGGACTACCTGGATGTTGCACCAATGTCAGCTTTAGGGCAGCTCTTGTATAGGATCATATAGCAGACCATTGTGGCTGCTCGTGTTTGATAGCAGAGGTAGAGATGTTACATTCTATATGATAGCAACTAAACCAACTAGTTCAGCAAATACCTTAATTTATAAATATGTTGGCAAAATTGGCCACTGATGTTTTGTATTACTATAGAAATCAAATTTGTCTTTATTATGTATTGCCTGTGTCTTGATCTGGTATCCTGCTTTTGAGGTTTGGTTATTTTGGATACAACACCCATTTCAGTAAGCTTGTGTTGCATTGATCTGGCCTTTCCCCAGCCTAATGAACATGTTATTTGCAGAAGCTGTTTTTTGCTGCTTCACAATAAATTTGCAGTTGTCTCTAGTGTTTGTATAAAGCAGCAATCTAGTTGCAGTTGATTCTTCAAAACTGGGTGCACAGAATGGATGATCAAGTGTCTTATAGTAATCTAATACTGTGCTATTGAGGCTTGTTTGAAGTGATGTGCACCACCATCCTTTCTTCTTCAGTGGCAGCACAGAAAATGAATTTGGTCTGGTTCCCTGTCACATGCTGCACCTCCTGAATCTCCTGCTGCCTGAAAAAACCCCCTAATTCATAGGTTAGCTCAGGCTAATTCTTTGTCATAGCACGTGTTATGAAACTTTTAAAGGGCTAAGGCTGATTGGAATTGCTCTCTGATACCTAATCTAGCTGCACGTGCACTGTGGTACCTGCCGGGTGAGGTCTACCTGCTCTGCATGGGATGTTCAGGAGTGCTGTCCATGACATTGGACTATTTGTATGACAATATGAAGTGATGTCATTCCCAGGCACTGACAGCAAAGTATCTGAGCAAGAATTGATCACCTTCAGATTAAATGTTCCCTGCAATTCTCCATATGATCCTGGACATGTGTTTGTTAATGCTCTGAAGAATTACCTAGTGGTGTCTGTTACTTTCTACCTTACCTGTAAAAGGGAAAGCCTGGAAAAATATTTTCTGCTCACTGCACATTGCTTGCTGCTGTGATTTATAGCAGCTGGCAACTCAGCTCCATGCAGCTGCTCACACAACCCCTGGTGGTATGGGGTAGAGAATTGTGAGGGTAAAATTGTGAGAAACTCGTGTGTTGAGATAAAGACAATATAAAGGTAAATCCAAAGCTGCATGCAAAGCAAAATGAGGAATTTATTCACCTTCTCCCCTGGACAGGCAGGTATTCCTGCCATCTCCAGCAAAGCCAAGCCTCTAAAATGGCCTGTTTAAGGCAGTTGTATATCCACAATTTTCCTTTGTGATGCTTGACAGAACACAAGTAATTTCTGAAATCAGAGCGTGCCTCAGCTGCTATCCATCTAGGTTTTCTGTTTACATCTTTCTCTCTGTTTTTAAAGTTTCTGCATCTAGCACTTTTTGCTACTGTACCTGGCTATTGTCGGGAAGACTGACTCTTATCTGCTGGGACTTTTCCTCTGATAGAAATATCAATGACTATTTAGTTGGATTATTTGTTGAGAGATTATTTGCAGTCCACAAGTTAAACCAAGAACAACTCTGGATTGCCTGAGAAGTACTTTAAAAGATGTTCTCAGTCAGAGTTTTTACTGTAAGTGAATCTAAAGAGAAGGGAGGGTTTGCTTAGAGAATGAGCTGGATATACAGGTTTTCCTGCCCACTCCAAGTGTTTGCCATTAGAATATGTGATGAAAACAGGAAGAAAAAGTTGGTCAGTGTCAAAAGCGATGGAAATAATAGTCATGTTACTAGAAAAATGCATCTATTATAAAATACGAGAATAATTAGAAGCTACAAAGAAAAAAAGGAGCGTTTTGTTAAAACTGGATATTCTATTTCAAAGAAAAGGTATGATAGTGAGTATCTTGGTTTTTTAGGATTGTTAAAAAAAAGGCCACAAACTGTATTATCTTAGTGCCCTTCCAGGGCATCTGTTATAAGCTGGGCATACTTAGAGACTTAGTAATGATAGCAAGGCACAGTTGTTTCTCTGCTGGCATTATTGAAACTCATTGTAGTCACATCCCTGGGATTTTTAGTTTTTGCTTATAAGGAAGGTTTCATTTGTTGAAATAGTGTCATCTTTCATTTCTCATCGGCAGACACATTCATTTTACTAAATCTCCTTTGTTGATAGATAATTTCTTACTTTCAAATGTTATGCAGAAATGACATAATTGGGGGGTTTTTTTGTCTGTAGTGAGTCATTTAGGCAAAGAATAATGCATCACTGAAATAGAACTGTAGTGGTAAATTAGGGGCTTTAGCCTGTACGTAGTCAGTGCCCTATGAGGGAAACCTTGATAGGGTGTTCAGAGAAAGCAAGGCATTGCAATTTCATCTTCATGAATGCATTTGTAGCTTAAAAGGAGCTTAAACTTTAAGCCTCACTAACAATTTACTTGGAAACATCTACACACTGCATGTGGCTTTTTTCAATCTGGTGTGGGTTATCTGCAAGCCTCCTCCCCTACATCTCACTCCTAGTAGTAATCCCATTAGATGATTATCACTGGTAACCTCAACAGACAGATTTAGTCATAATTGAAAAAGAACTTCAAGTGTATTTAATCAACTCTGCGGTCATTTTATTAGTGGAGACTCATGTACCATATAACTTTGCCTTAAGTGAAGTGCATTTATGGCCTGGGGCTGAATAGCTGTTATGATCCCAGGAGTGGGAAATCCTTATGCTTGTGTGAGATTGCACCAGTTTCTGAGCAGCAGGTAGAATTGGCCTTTGGAAGAGAAATATTTTTATTTCAATACAACTTTCTGATCTTTTTGTCTAACAGTAGTTATCCTTGGGTGGTGATGTCTGTACAATTTAGTTCTCTGTTTTCATTGGAGGAGGGGGAATGTTATTGAGGGAAATAAGTTGATTTGGTTACCCATGAAGATGGAGACTTAGTGAGAAAGTTTTAAACTTTCTCCTTCTATGGAGCTGTCTTTGGAATGAAACCAAAGCACTGGGAAAGCTGTAGTGTGTTCACCAAGAGCAGATCTAGATTTGTCCAAGTAAATGAACTCTGCTGATAGCTTATTGCATATACAGACAAAAGTTCATAAATAGTAACTGAACTCATGTGCTCTCCTTGAGCTGGAGATAGCTGGGGAAGGTGTCCATTACAAATACAGCTGTGTATTGGAAACCTTCAGTGTCTTGTTGAATGCAAGCTGCACAGATTCACAGTCGCTCTGCCAGAGGTGTCCTGGTGCTGGGATGTCCAGCCTGCACGTAAAAAATACACAGAATATTAGTGTCTAATCTGTACTGAACAATGAATCTGGTGCACTAACAAGAAAATAGCACTATGTTTATAGGCTATGTTGGTCAGGAGGAGCAGTTCTACATGTTTCTGCAGTTTGGTGCTTGCTGTAACTCTTGTAATGTTCACACCTAGTATTCTGCTAACACAGGGAACTGCGGTGTTAGAACCTGGGGAACAGGTTCTGTTTCTGTTTGCCTGCAGAGGGAAAAAAAGGCTGAAAACTGTTACATCTGCTTGACTAGCTTTAACATCTGCTTCAGCTAACTCTGAAAGAAAGTTGCCATTTCACTACTGGCCGAAAGAAACAGAACATCTTCTGGCAAAAATGTAAGGATTTCAATGGAAAATAGAGATTCAGAGAAGGATTATACAGTGGAATCTGAGGCACGGAGAAAGCTGCCACTGAAAAAATCTGGTTTGTAACATTTTGCCTTCAGTGCATTACATAAATAAGGTTTCATTTAACATTGTTTCCTTTAGGGTCACTAAATGTGTGATATAAAAACTGAGTCTTTTCCTTGATGGAAAGGGTCTTTCCTCACCTGAGCGGTGCCGTATTTGCCCCAAGGTGAGATGGGCAAGATGTCAGACATTTACAAGATGAAGAAATGAATAGTGAGGCAGCAAGATTTCAGGAAAGCAATCCAGGGGTTTAATTTTCTGATGAAGACTTATGAGGTATGTCCTGTGTGAAGTTGAAATCCGTTCCCCATCTTGCACTTGGCAATCATTTCATTGTTTCTTCCCAAGGGCATTCTGCTGCCCGTGGTTAGTTTTGCAGAGAAGGGGAGGAAGAATGTAGTAGTCAGCTGGAAAAAGTAAAACGTATTGTCATCCCTCAGCACCCTGCTCTGTCAAAACATGATGAAGCACAAGTAGGACACCTCTGCTGAGGTGCTGCTATCAAACAGGTATTGCTTTCAAAGTTGGTATCAGGGTGGGTGGGAAGACCTGCAAAATACAAAAATCATCATCAGAGAAAATTAGTCACAGTGAGAAAACAACAAACAGACTCTTACTTCTTCTGCTCTTAGGGATGGGGTGTACCCTACTGCCAGCCCAGGGTCCCCCTGCACTGTGCCCATCACAGCAAGTTTCAAGTCCCAAGTAAGATTCTGCTTTGGTTTATGAACTCTGGTGCATTGCACTGAGTTCAGATTCTTGATATTCTTCTGTACTGATTCCTGTTTTGCTTGTTACAAGCTTTCAAGTGCTTCTGAGGTACCAGCGTGTTGCTGACTGATGAACTGACAATACAAGCTTTAATCTGCACTGCTTCTTTGGCCTTATACTTGATGATGGAAGACCCAAAGAAACAGCTGAACCAGGTAGAAAGACTCATCAAAGCCAAATAACTTGGCTAACACGTTTTGTAACCAGTGTGTTTCTCAGAAGCAATAAGATTATATGGATCAGCTGGTGTGCTTTGTGTCTGGTGAAAAGAAGCTTATTTAATTTAAGAGAGCCAGGAAATCTGTGTCTCAGTCCAGAAGGAAGATGGGTTCCACAGAAGACCTTGACTATGCTCAAATCATCATGCAATACAGCAATGGGTTTTTAATCTCAAAGGTAAGAAATATAACTCAGTCTTAGAAAGAGTATGCTTTTTTAGACATAAAAATTCAAGGATTTCTCTTTAGGTCCTGAACGTAAGTCTTTGGAAGAGGTGAAAGCACTGGTATAATGACTGTTTTTCCAAACAGCTTATTTTTAAGGCACAAAGGTAAAACCAGTAATTCCACTCTTCTTATTGTTTACTGATACTATTTAGCTAAGCACACGGGCATAAAATTATAATATCCAGTGCAGCAGTTGATTTTTTCCTTATTTAGTTTCCTATTTGCTTAGTTTCCTACTGTCCCTTGCTGCACCTCTGGCCAGCATGGTAACAGAAGGAATGCTTTTCGGGTTGTGCAAATACCCCCACACCTTAAGCTCCTGAAAGGCAGAACTGACAATAGAGGAAAAATAAATAATGAAAAATCACTTTGTGAGAAGAATAAGTGCCCAATGCTTTCCAAATTAACACTGTTAGTGCTGTGGTTTTGAGAAACAATTTCAACTTTGGTTAAGCCGTGTTCTTACTCAGGGTAAAAGGAGCTTCATTGTACAGGAGTCATTGTAGCTCACATCATTGTAAATACAGGCAGTCAATTGAATTGATGTCTTTGGTACTGTTTCAGGAGTGTTTCTGTGACCAGAGTAATAAGCTAATACTTGTAAAGTTGACTGTGTACAGCTAAAGAAGGACGGTTGGGGTGGTTTTTTATGTATGGTTAGCTATGTCTGTCTGAAGTTGGTGGATTTTGCTGGAGAAGTTACACACCTCTATGGGAAGACTGGGCAATTTTGCTGGCTTCAGTGAAGCAGTTCTGGATGAGAGGAAACTCCCTGCTTCTGGAAGATGACTGCAGTCTTTCACATCAGTCCCTGAAAACAGGGTCCACAGGCTGGGGTATCCCCCCTATTTCAAGCTATGAGAGAGTCTCCAGGGTTCACCAAAGCATGTGTTAGACCCTTAAAGAACAGAAACATAAACAGAGAACAAGCACCACCAGCTAGTCTGCCCTTTGTTCTTTCCAGGAGATTGTGAGAATGTGCTCCTAAACTAAGGAAGTGGCAGGATTAATTACGCACAAAACCTTGTCTCTAAATGTGGACTTTTGAAAGCGTAAAAGCATTGGTTGGCTTCACTGGAAAATGAAAAAGAAAATGAACAAAGAGTGCATTGCATGCATAGTATGTTATATCAGTGCTTGGATAAACTATAATTTAATACTCAGATTTGTTTATATGAAATACAAGTTTATCTGAAATAAATATTACTATGTGCATATTTTCTCTAATTAAGCAGCTTGTGAAATGCAGCAGCCTTTAGTACTTTCACCTCATCTCTCAGTCCCACCTTTCCCTACCCCCAGGTTATGTTCACTGCCTGTGAGTTGGGGGTGTTTGATCTTCTTCTGGAGTCAGGAAAGCCTCTGTCTTCAGATGCCATTGCTGCATGTCTGGGTGCCAACACCATGGGGATGGAAAAACTGCTGGATGCTTGTGTGGGATTGAAGCTCTTGGCAGTAGAGATGACACAAGAAGGAGGTAATGAAGGCAGAGAAATGGGAATAAGCTAAAAGACTTAAACCTCTGATGGTTTTGAAAGTGAGGTAAGATGTGTGGGCAAAGGTGATGCCAAATGTTGAGTCAGTTAATGCAGCTGAAAGAAGGATAGACTCACTCTTGGGATTCACTCTTCAGCTGAAAGAGAAGAGGCACATGTCAGCATGATCACAGGTATAAAGTGAAATACAGGTGCAGGGCTCTATATCCCTAAACTTCTTTGTGCAAGAGCCTCATGTGACCTGGGAGAAGATATTCAGGATCTCTGCAGAGCTTGTCTCAAGAAATCTCAAGTATGGGCAGGATTTTAAACCTTAGAACAAAATTCCAGGGTGGATGGGTAACAGCATGATTTAAAAACAGGTTTTGTTTTTTGGGGGTTTTTACTACCACATGAACTATTTTGTTAGGTTATTGATCAGAACTGAGAGGTGATGTAAGTTTGTCCTTACATCAGAAACATGGCATCCACTTGGACAGAAAGGATCTCTGGCCATCAGACAGCTGGTCAGGACTAGCTAGAATCTCACAAGCTGTGTCCCCTGCTCTGCCTTGTGTTGGCATGCTCTGTTTTAGGGATTATAGCTGTTACCAAATGGGTTTGGGGAGAGCAGGATCTATCTTTTATATTCCTTTGATATGTCAGTCCCGTGAGTGAGTGATGCCACTGCAGACGCCTTGGAGGGAGTGGGGGAGATTTCTTAAGGCATTTTTCTGTCTGCAGAAGGTCCTGCCCTAGTGAACTGACAAAGGGTGAGGGTGGCTGGCCTGCTGTTTTGGGGACTTACCCCCCACCTGCTGACCTTGTTGATCAGAAAAAAGACTTCTCTGCCAGGACTTCTCATTTAAATAGAGCACACTGAGAGCAAAAGCTTTTATGTAAATGATAACACTTGTAAGGCATTTATCTTGTTCTCTGTGAAAGAAATGTTTGGTGCAGGAGTTAAGTGTAGGGAGATAGTGTTTACCCAGATTGTATGGGGCAACACAGATTTCTGCAGCCCTCACCCACTGCTCATTAACGTGGAATGATTTTGTTGTAGAAATAATGTAGTTGTGTCTTGGGCTATACAGACATCTTCTGGTGATAAACACCAAGCTGTACAATGGACTTGGCAAGGTGTTATATCATACATGTTAGTAAATATATTTATTATACCCTTTAGCCCTCTACAGAAACACAGAAATTTCCAACATCTACCTTACAAAATCAAGTCCAAAGTCTCAGTATCATATTATGATGTACTATTCCAATACAGTCTACTTGTGCTGGCAGTACCTGGCTGATGCTGTGAGGTAAGGAGTGTTGTGTGCTGTCTGTTGCTTTGCAGCATCTGTGTCGCTGCTCTGAGTGGTGTGTTTCTGGGGAAGAGCTCAATAAGGATGCTGTCTGGTTCCCAGAAATTAAAAGTAACAGATAACATGACAAATATGTGCGCTTTCTCCCCCCTTGTTTTCCATTTGTGTCTGTTCTTGTTTTCCTTTTCCCTCTCATTATAGAGAGGATCTACAAATCATATTTCTTTATGTTTCACCTCCAGGAACGCACTTTATCATTACAGTGGCTCTTCCTGGAGGTGGCATCAACAAAGTAAATGCTGAGTAATGGTGGCTAAGGATCCTTCTGTTGCAAAGGCTTATAGGAGCAGTTTAATATGGGTCTGGAGTCTCATTTGTTTCAGTCCATGCAACTGATGACTAAACATGGTGTAGATGATGGTGATGATTCTACCAGTCTTGTACCTTTACTTCAGGTGTGTTCCCATAAGCCACAGAATCCTAGAATGGTTTGGGTTGGAAAAGGCTCTAAAGATTGTCTAGTTCCAACCTTCCTACCATGGATGCCACTCACTAGATCAGGTTGTTCAAAGTGCTATCCCAGCCTGACCTTGAAAAGAACCAGTCGTTCTTGTGAAAGGTTGAGACATATATCAGCACTCTCATATGGTTTTTAAATTGCTATTTCAGAGAAGGAAGAAACCAATATGAAAGAGCTTTTGGCATTTCGTCTAAAGATCCTTTTGGAGCAATGTACAGGTAATCACTGAACTATTTCGAGAAATTTTATTCCTCTTATTGTGGATGGAACTAATGCTTTTAGTTATGGCTCAGGACAATTAAATATGTGAGAATTCTTCTCATCAGTGTCATGCAATGTTTTTATTTTTCAACGATATAAATCACTGTGACACTGTCTGATATTTTGAATAGAAGTATGTAATTTCCTAATTTGAAAAACATCACAGATCTCTGACAGAGGCAATGGTAGTTGAGGGAAAAAATACCTTGGAAGTTCTGAGAATGAACAGCATAATACACGGTTGGATTTCACTAGATTTAATTCCCCATTTAAATGCATGAATTCATAGCTGTACCCTCCCGCTACGGTAATTCTCAAGGTAGGTTTATATGCAAAGAGGACACATTCTGTGTCAATAAAACCAGAGATTATTGTTTAAGCTAAAACATGTAGTAGCAGTTATATGGTAGGAATCACCAGGGATGTGGTAAGGAACCTTCTCTCTGTGCTGTGTCTGTTTGCATTGCTAGATCAGATGAAGAGATGCTAAAATTCATGGCTGGCCAGAACTCAGTATGGACTATATGTGGCAGAGATGTTCTTGCTGCATTTGACCTTTCCCCTTTCGTGCAGATCTACGACCTGGGAGGTGAGTGTCAGAAGATCTTCTTTAGCAAGTGTCTGAACTGTCTTTTATAATCTCTGTAAAGAAAAACAGCTCCTATATTATATGCAAAACAATGGAAAGCAAGACATACCTCAGCAATATGAGGAGCATTTTACTGATTTGGTTGGGTAAGAAACAGAAATGCGAGAATGCAGAGAGCATTAGGAAGCTGAATGCTTTTCTCCACAGTCTCATTTATGTGAGTAGTCACTCATCCCCTTGTGGATGTGGCAGCTTTAGCATTTTTTCATGCCTTGCTTGATGCATTCTTCCAATGCTAGACTCTTTCCTTCTTCTCTTTCAGTCACGGTTGCTGAGGTACTGCCAACCGCCTCTTATCCTGCAGCACGCTGCTGTCCCAGCACTGCTGAGAGCTGACAGGATTCATGGGATGAGGCAGGCTCCCTCCTGGCCTCCCTCACTTCTTCCCCAGAGCCTGGTTTAGTCACTGTTTTTCATTTTTCACCTTCTAGCACCCACAGCTGGGTCTGGCTAGGAGGATGTATAAGAGCTGTAAGGGCTGGGGCTTGATCCCCCATGCCTGGGTGCTGCAGGCCCTGGACCTTCCTGCAGAACACATGGAGACAGTGGTCTCTCCTGCCCCTCCTCTTTCCTCTCAGCAACACATGGGGTGCAAATGTACATTGCCAGCTTCCCTAAGGGTGCATGCACCATTGCCTATATGATTTCATGGGGGTGTCGCTGAACAGGTTGGGTTTGTGTCACTGCTGACCTTTTTTTACTGTCCCCAAAGGAGGCGGAGGAGCTTTGGCCAGAGAGTGTGTTTCTTTGTATCCAAATTCAACCGTCACAATTTATGACCTGCCCAAAGTTGTGCAAGTGGCCAAAGAACAATTTGTTTCCCCTGAGGAGCGTCAGATCGCTTTCCATGAAGGTAGGTGTGGACAGTGGTGTGGTGCTGTCACAGCTGTTGCTCCGGAGCCCTGGCTCTGCTCACAGGTATCATACCAGAGGCTCAGGTCTCCAGCTGCTCCTTATGGGGACAGTGTCTCAGGCTGCAGCTTCCTCAGCCTGGGTCTGCAGCTGTCTCAGTTGTCCATCAGCAGCTATCAGAGACACAACTCAGTTATTCAGCAACAGGAGCAACAGAAGTTCTTTATTCCTGAAGAGAACTATTTAATTTCTTCAGAACAAGGGTACATTAGCAATAAAAAAAAGAATCCTGCAATTTTGAAATCTGCCATGCTTTGTTATAAATTTTCCTAACACTCCCCCTTTCTCCCTGCAAATTTCCCTGAAGAGTTGAGGTTTGCCAGGCCTGCTCTGAACAAGGGGTTTTCCTTCTCTGGTCACAACTGAATGGCTTTCAAGTCCTAAGATATTTTAGGCTATGAAAGTCGGTGAGCTAGCTCATACTCCTCTTGCCCAGGCCACTGATCTTGCATAGTCTTTGTACCATCTCGGAGGAAAATAAGTATAGGGGAATCTCATTTTGAGTGTTTACAACAGTCTTAAAAGTGCTGGAATTGCTTAATATTGCTCAAAACTCAGAGAGAGAAAAGAAGCCTTGAGAGGAGAGGGGAGTGGATAAAAACAAAGATGCAATAAAATGGGAGAAGAAATGACAAAGTAAAATGCCGAGAAAAAAGTCTGAATGCAGTGCACCAGGTGCTAAATAAAAGGCATGATGAAGCCAGTGCTAGGAGGTGAGAGATGTGTATTTTTACCTACGGATTTATGAATTAACTCCATGATTACCAAAGATCTTTGAAAATTTTCTTAGATAAGGCAATATTCTTTCTTTCTTTTTCATGACAGAAACCATGTGAACCTATCTCCTTAATGCTTTAGGAATCTGAATTTCTGCCATTGGAGAAAGCCTAAACTCAAATGCCTTCCTGTGCATCAAAGGCTGTTTCAGGATGAATGACTGCCTTTAAATTAAAAGGCCTTTAAATGTTTCAGATCTTCTTGAGACTGAACAAGAGCAAAATTGCCTATCCAGTGCAATGTAGGACTTTTACCTGGTAATTCCATTGCTGTATGATATGTGTGAAGGATGTGGCAAGCCCAGAACTGAACAGAAATGAAAATATTTGCATAACTCAGCTCTCAGTGTTGTGGGGATTTGTGTAATGCATGTACTCTTGCTTTACAGGAGACTTCTTTATTGATTCAATTCCTGAAGCGGAACTGTATATTTTATCCAAGATACTGCATGATTGGGATGATGACAAATGCAAACAACTGCTGGCAAAAATCTACAAAGCTTGCAAACCTGGTAGGTGTGAGCTCTTGAAGAGCAGAGAGACTCTCACCCATCAGTAATGTGAAGCACACCAGTCTTGATGCTGAGGTTGGGTGGCAGAGTTTCAGTGCGGGAGCTTCTTGGTTTAGTCCTTTGCTTCCCTAAGCCAGCCACATGCAACTGAGGCAAATAGCACCTCGTCTAAGACGTCTTTGGCTTCCAGTTTTTGTCTCCTTCTCTGCAGAGACTCCTCTTTCAGGGCATAAAGTGTAAGGATTGCGAATTTTGGGTATTGTTTAGATAGGTGTGTACATCATAGTAAAATATTCCATTAAGCATCCCAATGGACCCTCAGAATTTCAAAAACACTGCCTACGGAGTCAGCTTCCGAGCAAATCAGTAAGGTCCTGTGAATTTCAGCTGGGGAAAATGGGAAATTTCCATCCCAGGTTAGCACCCCTTTACCCTGGGACATCAGTACCTCCATAGCCAAGCAGAGACATGCCCTGATGCTTTGGCTCTTTCACTGTCTTTTGTGATGCTGAAATATGACTTAACATAGTGGCTGCTTCTTCCTGAAAGTAAAGGTTAGGATCTGTCCTAGTAAGAGCTCAAAAATAGCTCATCTTTTCATCACTCAGAGTGTGTTTTCTTTCTCATCACTCCACCAGGTGGTGGAGTGCTGCTGGTTGAATCACTTCTGAATGAAGATAAAAGTGGGCCTGTAGAAACCCAGCTGTATTCAATTAATATGTTGGTCCAGACAGAAGGGAAGGAGCGAACAGCAGCAGAGTACAGCGAGCTCCTGGAGGCAGCTGGCTTTGGAGTGATTCAAGTCAAGAGGACTGGAAAACTCTATGATGCTGTTTTAGGAAGGAAATAGTAGTACATGTTTTATGTATGTAACAAGACAGAAAAAGCACAGAAATGTGCTGTTCTCTTCTTAGGGGGGAATGATCAACTTAGCTTTTAGTTAAGGCTGCCAACTTTTTTGTGAGCTGATAACTTGTCAGAAGAATCACTAATAACAGATCTTGAACATGCATGTGTGGCAGCCTGGATAGGCTTGCCTTTGGATCTGGGAGAGAAAGAAAGAAATCAACACCTGTTCCACAAGAAACAATCCACAAAAGAAATGTGTAGTGGGCCTGCTTCAACTTGTATCTGTCTCTCTGATTTTAACACAAAAGCAGAGCTGAATTTGTACTTGAATTCCTGCAAAATAAAGCTAATCCCTGTACTGAGTTCTCTTGCCTTCATTTTTATTCCTGAGGCATTGATATAATAAAACCTCGGCCAAATTATGTCTCTTTGTGATCTTTTCAGAGTTCCATGAGAAATCCTGTCTGGGCCTTGGGGAGTTTTTCGTGAAAAAATGATATTAATTTTTATTTCCTCTAGAAATTAAATTATTTAAATTATGAAAGAGTGTTGCACCTTAGTGGCTGGTTGAAGCCCAGGGATTCTTATTACAGAACAGGTAGGAAGATGATGCAGCCAAGTCGTTCTGTTGTACACTTGGGTAGTCCTTACTGCATGCCTGCTGCTCTTTCTTTAAATCATTTGATCAAACACGGTCCGCCATTACCCACCGAGTTCTTGGAAGCAGAATAACACATTACTGAATTGAGAACCATCTGGAGAAGGCACCAGAAAGTCACTCTGCACTTGTTTCTTGAGCAGTAATTGCGTTTGCCCACTAAGCTGGATACTAGAGGAGTTTGAGATAGTTTACTCAGTACCCATCTACAGGAGCCTCCCACCTGTATGACTGTAGGAGGATAGGGAGAAAGTAGCCTCAGTACACCCAGGAGACAAGGCATTAATATCATTGCAATTACAGATATATGGTGGGACAGCTTGCATGATTGGAATGCTGGGTTTCAGGGAGTTGGGTTTTTTTCCCTCTAAATAACAAACACTGTGAAGAGAACCTGAAAGAAGTGCTTTGCTGCATGCAGGCAAATGAAAACCCTATTTGTTCTGTAGTTTCCATGTTCCAACAGACATTTCTGATGACACCTTGCTGTATATAAGGTCTCTTGTCTGTGTTTTTTGCTTGTCATTGGATATGTTAACTTTGAAAAAGCTTGTGTAGGAACAAAGGAAATAAGGTGGAGGTTTCCTAGTTACTAGTGTTTTGGGTAATGAAAGCCACTCCCAAGTTTGTACCCTTTCATGGTGCTGTAGTGGGAGATTTTCTGTTTGACGCAGATGTCTCTGTCAATAGAGTTCCTTCCCTTTTTCACAGAGTTTTTCACCATATAGACTGAGATACATTTTCTAGCTCTATTATGGCTTAGGAGTAATGACTGAAACCTGGCCATAGCTGGGGGGAATCAGCCCAGAGCGGAATGCACCAGGCAGGAAATGTAGCCTGTGAGCTGAGACTGGCTGTGCTTGGCTGGGCTGAGTGAGGTCAGCTGCTTCCCAGCTCTCTGGGAGGACAGAAACTTCCAGCAGGTCCTTGACCTGATGGCTTGGGGATTACATGAAACAGCAGAGGACAGGAAAAGCCAGGAAATTTGCCATCTTAACATGTTAACTGGAAGCTGCTGGCTGCTGCTTTTCAGAACTTGCTGAGGGTCGTGGGTCATTGAAGAAGCACAACCTTGAGCACTAGGAAATGCTGCTCTAAATACAACAAAATAAACAGTAACTAAGCAAGAAAATAACAGGGGAGGAGGAGAGTAAGGAACCCCGTCTTAGAAAGACAACAGCCCCATTGCAGCAGGATCAGGCAGAGTCTGGGGGCTGAATGCTCTCTAGAAACATCTTGTCAAAGGAGGCCTGATATGGAGGGCAGAAGGGTGGGTGGAAAGTTTTCCCACAGGATCTGTGGCTGTAGAAACACTGTGGGACAGTAGAAACCACATTCCAGGGTCTCTCCTGGCTCCAAGGTTCAGCTCTCCCTTCTTCCACTGGCCAGCTCTAGAGAACCCGTGAGGCATCGGGGACCTGTCCACAGGTTTTGTATGCTTCTGTAAATGTGTGATTTTTTCCCCCCAAATTCTCCACAGTTCTCCTTTCTAATGCTTTAGCCCTTCAGAAAAGCCTTATTGCAGACATGCTTAGTGTAGGGGAAGGGCACTACCACTTTTGGAGGAAGCTCTCTCATGGTTATGGAGAATGCTCTACACTGAACTCAGGGCTGCTTTCTGGAACTCAGTAAGGAAGGCCTTACAAATGGCTTGATCAAATAACTGATTTAATAAGAAAGGAGAGGGATATAGATGGCAAGAAAATCTTGATGTGACTTCAGATGCCGGGCACCTATGTCCATGCAGCATTGGATGGAGCCCTGTTGGATTTCCCCACAGTATGTTGTACAGACATTGTCCATGAAAGGAAGTGCCTCATTTTGGGTCATTTGGGTTATTATTTTCTTACAAGAAAAAGGCCATTCTAACAAGAACTTCTTGCTGCATTGGTAAAGGCAAGGCCATGCAGGTGGTGCAATCACCGGCAAGGAGTGGGAGCTGCCTGAGCCCCTCCTGCAGCTGAGGGATATTTGTGGCACAGCCAGGCCTGAGACCTCCCTGGACATGCAGCATGGCAGCTGCCATGGGGGCACTGACTCCTGGGTGTACAGAAAGCTCCTGCCTAGGATCAATGCATTCCACCCCTTGGTCCACATGAAGCTTACCTTTCCCAAATATTTTATGGGTTACAGATTGCCTTAATAGCACATGAGTTTCTCAGACCCTAAGGACAAAGCCCAGCAGAGCAGACGTGGCCTGTCCAAGACACTGACTCCCTGACCAAAATGTCTTCTGCAAGGCTGCCAGCAGAGCAGCCTTTTCAGAAGAACTGAGTGTTCTCACACCATGCAGCTTCTAAAAGGGTGTAGTACACATGTCCAGGCTTGCTAAAAGCAATTGCATTGTTACAGGGTGAAACAGATCTCTTAAAATAGGAAATACGTCTTTATGTTACATATTAGTGCAATAAGGCTGTCAGGAGCTGACTTAAAGCACATAAAACTTACTGTTTTTTCCAACATCTCGGTATGAGATTCGAGAATGACTTAACATTAGTGTTATTACAAGGATACATATTATGTCTTTATTCTGTGGAGTATCTTGTACCTTTAAAACAGGTAATGCTTTTTTGAAATGGAATACAGTCTTCAATCCATAAACCTTCTGTGTGATAAATGAAGCAGTGCCTGTGTAACATGCTGCAGATTTCTTCTTTCAGCATTTATAGTACAAAAGGAAGACTGCAGTTCCAGACTGTGATAGGAATGCTAAAGATGCCATAGCATGACAAAACTGTTCACCTCTCCATGCTTATTGAAAACATGTAAAAGTTAAAAATGATGTCTTGTTAAATGCAAACTGCATAGATTCTGGGCCGTGTTGTCCAGAATGAGGAGCTGTACATTTTCCTACAGTTTGGAATTTGTTCTGACTTTTGTGTGTTTAGGCCTAGTATTCTGGTAACACAGGAGACCCTGTAGCATTAAAAGCTGGGAAACAGATACTGTTTCTGATCTGTATATAGTAGGACATTTTGAATGTTAAGGATATTAAGAAATCCCTAATGTGAGGGCACCTGAGTTTTGAGACAGATGGTTAAGGGCTCTTCAGTCTCACAGAAAAAGGCAAGAGACAAAAGCAGTCATAAACCACATCTAGGTACAAAAGCTAGCAAATAGGCAGTGAGAAGCACCGTGACAAATATTATAACTCCCTGTCCCCTTAGTGAAGGACCACTGGAGGATGTCCACAAAGACATGAAGAAGTTCAGCCAGATATTTTTAGCTGAGAAGCAGGGCAGAAACAAAATTATAAAATGGCTTATGAGAGTGAAAACATTGTGGGCAGTGAAAGTGGACTTGTGGTAATTACTGTGGGACTTATGGGAAACTTGGACTATTTAGAGAAAGAGCCAAAGGCAGGAAAATGGAGGAATTGAGGTGGGTAGGGGAGGAACCAGCCTAGCGAAACAGAGAAAAGATGAGGTGAAATGTACCAATCATGTTTTACAAGCTGGTGTTCCGCACAGCTGTCTGGTCGAGCTGCATACTAGATCAATAGAGATTTTCTTCATATTAAACTCTATCTCTTTCTATCTTCTGTTTCTTTTTGTGAAGCCTTCCCACATCAAAAGCCAGTTCAGTGGAGTAGATCTGCTTTTGAATAAGCCTAAAGTAAGATTCTGCTTTGGTTTATGAACTCTGGTGCATTGCACTGAGTTCAGATTCTTGATATTCTTCTGTACTGATTCCTGTTTTGCTTGTTACAAGCTTTCAAGTGCTTCTGAGGTACCAGCGTGTTGCTGACTGATGAACTGACAATACAAGCTTTAATCTGCACTGCTTCTTTGGCCTTATACTTGATGATGGAAGACCCAAAGAAACAGCTGATCCTGATAGAAGAACACATCAAAGCCAAATAACTCGGCTAACACGTTTTGTAACCAGTGTGTTTCTCAGAAGCAATAAGATTATATGGATCAGCTGGTGTGCTTTGTGTCTGGTGAAAAGAAGCTTATTTAATTTAAGAGAGCCAGGAAATCTGTGTCTCAGTCTAGAAAGATGAATTTGACAGAAGACCTTGACTATGCTCAAATCATTGTGCAATACATCAGTGGATTTTTAGTGTCCAAGGTAAAAAATATAACTCAGCCTTATATAGATGTCTAAGACTGAAATGCTCAGGGACATTCTTCTCTGAGAAAAAAATGGTTCATAACAAATCATCATAATATAAACTGACTTTGAACTTGAATAAGCATGTTAGAAGTCTAAAGGAAAAAAAAAAAACAACAAACAGCTAAGGCAGATCTGGCCCTTAGGATGGACCTAACATTTATTGAGACCCCATTGACCTTTGGAGGCTTGGATGAGTAGACCTTGTCTCTGCATGAAGATTTAAAAGCATCCTGGGTTATATATGAAGGCTTGTTGTCTGACTGCCTTAAATGTGGAAGGTTCCTTCTGCGGTGAGATTTCTTCCCACTTTAATTTTTGAAGTCTGAGAAACAGAGGGCTGACTTCAACTGCCTTTCCCCCCCCTCTGTTATACCATGCAGAACAAGATTTTTCAACTGTTTTCCTCCCTTTCCTAATTTACCATGCAGATGGCTAAGTTTGATAACATTTGTATATTATGTCCCTTCAGAAGGAAGGGACTGTGAATACAGAGTGTCTTATAATGACTCTCTTCCAGACAGCATATGATTAAGGCAGACAGGGAGCAGTTTCATTTTCCTTAATGTTTGCTGATTCTGTTTTCCTGTGTGTATGTGCATTTGCATAAAATTCTTCCATTCAATTTCAGTTTGAATTTTCCTCATTAACAATCTATAGTGATTTTAAAATTCACATTCTTGTCATGTTTTTGAGAAGTAATCTCAACCGTATTCTCGCTGAAGATAGAAGAGTCTTCCCTCTTGTGGATGTTACCAAGTGATTTGCCAATGAGGCTAAACTAGGTAGCAATGTTAGGGGGAACCATTGAATCCCTTGAGGGTAGAGAGGACTTACTGAGTTCTCTTGGTAGATCAGACCAATCCACAATCTCTAACCACATGAAATTTCAGAGGGACAGATTCCAGATTCTGCCCCTGGGATGATGCAATCCTGGAGGTAAAGGGGCTTGAGTGTAGCTCTGCAGGAAGAGATCTGGAGGTTTTGGTTGATGATAAGCTCCACAGGAACGAACAATTTGCTGTGGTGGCCAAAATGGACAACTGCTGCATTGGGTGTATTAAGCACAGACTGAGCTGTTAAAGGAAGTGGTTGGCCCACTATACTCAGGGTAGGTGCAGTCTCACTTTGAGCACTGTGTGTAGCTTTGGGCTCCACAATATAAGAAGGATATAAAAACAAATGTTTTCCAATTAAACTGATGCTGAATAGAAATGCTGAAATTCATGACTGGCCAGAACTCTGTAGAGTAAATGTCGCAGAGATGTTCTTGCTGGGTTATACATTTCCCCTTTCAGACAGGTCTGTGACCTGGGATGTGACTGTCAATGGATCTTCCTTAACAAGCCTCCGAACTGTCTTTTACAAACTATGAAAAGAAAAAAATAACTCCTGTAATATATGATAGGTACAGCACACAAAACAGGACATGTCAGAATCTCGTAAGCAGGAAAGGGAGCATTCTACTGTCTTGGTTGGGTTAAAAAGAGGAATGTGAGAGTGGTGAGAGATTTAGGAAACTCAGTGTTTTTTTCTACAGTTTCATTTGTGTGAGTAGTGGTCTATTCCCTTGCATAAATGGCAGCTGTGGCTTTTTTTGTGCCTGCTTGATACATTTTTCTGGTGCCAGATTTTCCCTTTGCTCTTCAGTCAGTACCATTAGGTTGAGAGACTCTCTGCAGCCTCTTACACTGCTGTCCCAGTGCTGCTGAGCACTGCCAGGATTCATAGGAGTCAAATGGTTCCCTTGTGGGCTCCATCACTGCTTTCCCAGTGCCTGGTTTAGGGGCTCTGTTTTCAATTTCCCATCTTTCTAAATGTGGAAAGAGGAAGCCAAAGAAGGCTAGTCTGCAGTGATTGCTTTCACATTGTAAATACTGAAGTTGTGATTCCCAATGTTTTGATGCCAGGGGCCACTAAGAGTGTTACCATTAGGATGGAGGTGATGTAGTTCACTTTATTTAGCCTTTGTCACTTTGCTCTCATGAGCTCTGTGTTTTCATGTCTGGCTGTGAGGGCTCCGTGCGTGCCTCTGATGAGGTTCAGCCATCTCCAAGGGGAGAGACCCTACAATGTCTTTGTGCTACAGGTTCAGCTGCCAACTTTTTTAGCTTATTTTTGTACAAGATAATGAAATATAACAGGGTGGTTATCTAATGTCTACCAGTGTTTGTGCCTTTTTTATGAGAAAATTATGTGAGCTCTTTAAAAGGCGTTTTTCTCAGAAGGATTAACACTTAAGTCTTTTGTGGTGTTTTATTTTAAAAATAAGTGCACTCAGAAGGAATATCAGATATGTGCCATAACACTGTGCTGTTACACAAGTGTACACATCGTAGTAAAAAGCCTATTAAGCATTACATTGAACTTTAGGAGTTCGGTGACAGCACTGCCTACAGAGTCAGCTTCTGAGCAAAATCAGTAAGGTCCTGTGAATTTCAGCTGGGGAAAATGGGAAATTTCCATCCCAGTGTTAGTACCGGCTTCAGCCCTGGGACATCAGTACCTCCATAGCCAAACAGAGACATGCTCTGATGCTTTGGCTCTTTCACTGTCTTTTGTGATGCTGAAATATGACTTAATTTAGAGGCTGCTTGTCATTACTCACGGTGTGTTTTCTTTCTCTTCACCAGGTGATGGAGTGCTGCTGGTTGAATCACTTCTGAATGAAGACAAAAGTGGGACTGTAGAAACCCAAATATATACAATTAATATGTTGGTCCAGACAGAAGGGAAGGAGCGAACAGCAGCAGAGTACAGCAAGCTCCTGGCTTTGGAGTGATTCAAGTCAAGAGGACTGGAAAACTCTATGATGCTGTTTTAGGAAGGAAATAATTCTCTCTTCCTTCTTCTGCCGTTTTGCATACATAATGGAATATGCCATCCACTTAGTTTTTATTTAGGGTAATCACCCCTTTGGTAAGCTGATACATTGTCAGTAGAAACACTGAAATGTTGAGGACATACGGATTGCTTGTCTGAGAGTGGGAAAAATAAATTAACACATACTCCATAAGAAATTACCTATGAAAAAACATTTGCCAATGAGAGATTATACTTCCTCATCTGTTCACAGTCTCTGCTTCACTTTTTACCCCCATTTTTTCCAAGTGTAACACAGTACTTGACAAGACAATTTTCAGTTTGTGCTCTGTTTGCTTCATGTAAAATAAAACTGTTCCCTGTAGTGAGTTCCCAGTGTTTTCACATTCCCTGTGGGCTGATGTAGCACGGAGAAAATTCTAACTCCTTTTGATGAGCCTCTTTTGAACCTGTAATTCTGTCCTAAATCATGGGAATGAATGATAGTTGATATAGGAAATTTAAAACGAAAGAACTTAGCAAATAAAATATGTCTCCTTCCTTTGCTACAGCCTGTGACATGCATTGGTGCAGGGTGTAGAGCAGCATTTACACAAGGTCTGGACATGGTTAGCATTATAATTTGCTATTAGAGGAATAAACATATTCCTTGAATATTCTTTTTAGGATTTAAGCACTGGATTTCTGTACATGAATAGCCTACATATAGCAGATTTCAAGAGGAACCTTGCTGCTGAAAACAGTTTTTCTCTAATCAGAAACTGCATAGAGAGGCAAGATGCCCTTTTGCTGTGCTGCTTCTCATCTGTGGAAAATGTACTTCATGGAAAAAGCACCATGGATGAGGAATGGACTTGGGGCAACACAAGTGCAGACTGAATTTTGTTGTGATAATTTTGAGGGATGGAAACTTTGGGTGTAAGTGATCAATTCAAGGGCAAGGCAGTGTCCAGGGATAAGTTCGTGGAGAAGCCAAGACACCAGAAATGTCCAGGGTAAGCGGACGTGAAAAAAGATGCTATATATATATATACTTTAGTATATAGTTTGACTCGTGAAAATTGGGAATTTCACAGTAATATCACAGAAATACGTGAAATACCACTCTTGGTAGTTCTGGACACAGTGCATCTTTAAAACAGGATATGAAGCAACGGAAGCTTGGTTGTGGTGGGTTGCCCTGACTAGCAATCACGTAACAGCCCCACTGCATGCTCACTCTCTGCCCCCAGCAGTGTGAGAGAGATAACTGAAAGAGGAAAGACCTTCTGGGTCATGATAAAGACAGTTAAGCAAGTGAAAGAAAGAGGCAAGAAAAAACTCCCCCAAAAAACCCCAGGGTGAGCAAAGGCAATCTCACTCACCATTTCCCACCAGCAGACTTATGCCCAGCAGCTCTCTGAGCAGCAGCTGCCTTGGAAAGACTACCCACAGTTTTTAGCACTGAGCATGAAGTTTCGTGGTATGGGATGCCCCTCTGGTCTGCTTGGGTCAGCTGTACCTGCTATGTCCTCTTCCAGCCCCTTGCCCACTCCAAGGCTACTCAATGCGGGGTCAGAGGGAGAAACAAAGAACACTCCGATGCTGTGCAAGTACTGTTCAGCAATAGCTAAAATATACCTGTGTTAACAACACTGGTTTGGTAACAGATCTAAAACAGAGCACTACATGGGCTGCTGTGAGGAAGCTTAACTCCATCCCAGCCAGACTCAGTACAATGGCAAAGAGGAGATGTAGCTTAAGTGCATGTTAAAAAAAAAAAATCACGTATCTTGAACAATGGTTGTTTGGCATACTAAACACAGGACTAGTGCCAGAAGGGATAATGAGAAAAAAAATTGAATTGTTTTGAGTCTTGCATAGGAAAGACAAGGTAGAATCCTGTCCTTGCAGGGGCACTGAATGTCTTATTATACATCTAATGTTTCTCTCATGCTTAAGGCATCATGCTGTTCACTGCCTGAGTACCTAAGAAAACCATAATTGCATCTATAATTTCCCTTGAAATTCTGCTGTTATGCTTCTGATGTGTAAAATCAAAGCATGCTAAATAGGATACAAACATATTGCCATCAAATCAGTTGGTGCTTGAAGTAATGAGTGTTAGTTGTGTGAAGCAAAGGAGGAGTTAAGACTAGTTAATATTTGAGATATATCTATTCTATATGTTATGTGTGCATGCAAACATGGTAAAACTTTGAAATAAAAATTATTGCAGAAATTTTTTTCTGTTCGTTACTTTCTAACCTTGTCAGTTTGTGCCTGGCTTATACTTCCTTAACTGGGAGGTGGTTTCTGCTCTGCTGCAGCCACCAGCCCACCTGCCACTAGATGTTGCTGTTGCTGCGCGTGTCTGATGAGAGGCATCGGCCGCGGAGAAGGGAAAAGCACCGAGCTCTGCACGGTCATTTGCGGTCACAGACAAGGTGCCACATAAATGGAACAGTTTAGGCACTGAGGGTCAAGGTAAAAGTGGTTAAAGAGCCTCTGAGCCCAGCTGTCAGTAGATTCAGACCTGTGTTTGTTACACAGCTCACCCGTGGAAGAAGGAGCAAAACCTTCTTTGTGTGCAATGATGGTGATGACAACATGAGCCCATCTTTCCTTACTGTCAAGCTGAGCCCAGGGCCCTTCTTCACAGCAGGTCTGGCAGAGCTGGGCTGTAAAGCCCTATTACGGCACCACAGGAGAACAAACACTCGCACATGGCCCTCACGTTTAAATTCTTCTCCTTACTCTGAATAAAAACGTCCTTGCAAGAGCAGAGCCAGGTTACACCATGGGGTTGGTGCTTCTCAGCCAGTGCTGCCTGGTGGGGGACAGAACACAACGTGGGGGCTCCAGGATCCACCTCTAGGGATCCCAAGGTCCCACGTTGGCGCAGGGAGACATTGGTGGCTCAGTGCTCTCCCTGGCCATGGGTGCTGGTATGGGTCATGACCTGTCCTGGTGTGGGTCACTGCCTGGCCCTGGCTGAATGGGGACCCTGATGGTATCCCGTGTCAGCTGTCAGCATGAACTTCTTTCCCATAGTCCTTGCAGTCCTCGTGGCCCTCATTTCTGTCTCCCCATGCAGGACCTGCTTTTACTGCCTCCCTGCGGAACTTGGCACCCTCCTATGCCATTCCTAACATCCCTCTGTTGGCCCTCTTGAGAGGCTGCTTCACCAGGCATGGCTGCCCCCTGCCCCATCCCCTCTGTGGGGTCTGGCCTCTCTCACCAGCCTCCCTGCAACCACAGCCACCTCTGTGGCTGTTTCTCAGAATCTGCTTGGCCAGCAGCACCTCCAGCCAGGGTACTGTCATCTGCCATAAATGCACAGCAGGTGTTCCTAGATGGGCTACGTGTGCCCAGGACACTCCAAGACATCAAAGCAGTGTGCAATGGAGGCTATGGCCCCTGCTCGTGGCTGTAAGCAGCAAAGGCAGGTGATGTGACCTGCTTGGATTTATCACACTGCCCAGGGTGAAGAGCAGTAGAGCCAACCTCCTCCAAGACCATGTGGGTGCACTGATCACCAGAGGAACTCCACTGGTACGTGTCATTGGCAAGGTCTAATTATGATACTTAACCTATTTTTTCATGGATCTGGTCATACCAGAGATCCCCTACTGTTGCATCAACACATTTACTCTAGACAGAGGTCCGTGTGATACAACTGGAATATTTCAGAAATTTTTCCTCGACATTCTGTGCCCACAGTAGCCTGGGATGAGTACACAGTGCACATTGTTTGCTCACATCTTTGGGTTCATGATGTGCACAAGTCCATGCGGTGTAAGATTTTGGCTCCTACAGTAGCTGAGGTTGTGTTCTTGCATTTAACAACAGCATGTGAACAGATGCAAACCAGAACTTTTTTACTTTTGGACAATTTATGACTTCTTTTGAAGGCAAACAGCATCACTGAAGGCAGATTGTGAAGAAACTATGGTTTCCTCTGACACAAATTCATCCCAATTACAGTGTTTTAACATTGGCTAGGAGCTTGCCCCCCAGAGTGGGGCAGGGGAGAGAATATGAAGACAAAAAGTTAGAAAACTCATGAGTTTAGATAAAGAGAGATAAAAACTTAAAGCGAGAAGAAATTAAAAAACTAGCTAGTAATATAAAGGCAGTCACTCACTGCCTCCCACAGGTAGATTAATTCTCAGCCAGTTTCCAAGCGATGACTAGCTTCCCTAAATCACCCACCCCCCAGTTTTTATTTCTGAGCATGACATTATATGTCATGCAATACCATGTTGGTCAATCTGGGTCTGCTGTCCAGCCTGTCACTGGGGGAGCAAAGTGGGAAACGGAGGCAGTCTTGAGGCTGTGCAAACACTGCTCAGAAATAGCTAAAACATGGGTGTGTTACCAACACTGCTTACATCGCAGAACCAAGATATGGCACCATACGGGCTGCTGTGAAGAAAATTAACCCCATCTCAAACAGACCCAGTACATCAATTTAAAATATAATTCCATCGGGATTCAAGGTCATGATTTGGTATTGCCAACTGAAGTAACTATCTGAAAGATCAGTGCTTTACATCTGAGAATGTAGTGTCTCCTCCACTTTCTTTCATGTCTTGTCCTTCATTGCAGGTGATAGATGAAAGCACTGAATGGGAAACACATTTTTATTCTGTGTATGCGATGACCATGTCAAAGTTCAGGCTTCTAGAGTGACCTGTGTCTAAGAATTTAGAAATTTCTTAATTTCTAAATATGTTTTAATTACCTTATTCAAGGGAAAAGTCCAGAAAAATACAGTCTGTGTGCATGGTAATGATTAACAAACCAATCCTAAATAAAAGAGAAAAAAATCTGGAATTCTTCTAAAGAAAGGCTTCTTGTGAATCCGATTAATGACTTTCAAAGTGTAGGTTTGAAAAAGCTTCCCCTGTACCTACCTTCTCAGGATGAGCTTTCATTAATTTGATGTAAATGATGTTGATTTATGTAAATGAATATTTAAGCTAGTCCTGTTGTCTTAAAACCTAGTTCTCTGAGCATCTGGATGTACATCAGGGACCTTCTGGTCTGACACACCTGGAACTTGAACCTTGGATGGTTAGATCATACAAGACTACTGAAGGAGACATATGAGATCTGCTGAAGACAGCAGTATAAGTACCATACCAGGAAGAAGGCCAGTGCCAGATGGATGATAAGTAGCTATCATGGGGCAGTTGAAATAGGGAGCTGAGCCTGGACATGCTGCAGTTTGCTTTCCCAGCTCCTTCACGAACTCAATGCACCCTGTCTGCACAAAGATGGCATAGTACAGATAATACAGAAAGTGTGGGTTTGACAGAGGGCAATCTACTTTGTTAATTTAGGATTTGGGCTAGGGATAATGTTTGGGTTGAGAGAAGAAGAGCCTAGACCTCCAGGTGGAGGGATTCTGGAAATGGACTGTCAACAGGAATGATTCACTGCAAAGAAAACTTGACTGCAAGAAGCTTTTGGTCATGATAATGGCTTGATGACTTTGTTGAAGACTCAGCCCAGACTTAAGTTCTTGTCTTTCGCCTGCTGTGCAGACTGTAGATTTGGAGTTTCTTCTGGATCTGTTGACAAAGTCTTGTATTTCTCTTTTCATTCCACTGGGGCAGATGGTGGAAATGTATTACTACTCTTTCCTAATCTGCCTTGTGGATCTGAAAGATTGTTTTATGGTGTAAGCAGATATTTCAAATGTGGCACCTTTCTCCTGAATGGCTTATCTTGTTTATGAACTTTTTGACAGAAGTTTAAGGTAATCTTTATTTATCTTTTGTATCATTCTGCACTAAACTTTAAAATTTGCCTTATGTTTTTGGCCAGAAGCTGCTATTTACAGTGTTGTCAACCTTAACTGCTCAAAGATTAGGAAGGCCTGCAAATCATGGGATTTATTTTTAAAAGGTATTGACATGTCAAACTTTCACATTTATGAGGCTGTAGGACATGTTTTTCATGTTTATGAGCATCTCTGCACAGATACACAGGCTAGAAACCTTTTTGTCTCTCTCTTTTATTGAAAGATGATATTTTACTTGCTTGTAATTCTCTGGCTATCAAGAAAAACCTCCAACCAGGTGAAAAAAGAAAATTAAATTTTAGGGATAACGAAAACAGTGAAGCAGTGGTATATTCACCATTGTTTGTGGTGGACTCATCTCCTCTGAGCCTCTGAAAGTGATCCGTTATGCCCAAGGTGCTCCAGGGTACCATTTTTCCAAAGTATTTTGCATGCCCTATTTTTCTACAAGGACTAGAAAGCAAAGTGAGGGTGACTGGCTGAGACAAAGATATCAGATGATCTTATCTGTAGTGCCTTCAATTCAAGAACAGATGCCTTTCTGAAATGAATGTTCAGTAAGTTGTTGAGCTCAGCAATAGACAACAAAGCATGCTTAAGAAGTCTTTGCAAAAGCTATTAACTTCGTGGGGCTAATCTCACTAAGCTCTCATTATAATCCGAGGAGATTGAATGTATCAGGTACAGAAGGAGTCTGAACTCATAGCCATCTTTAGGACCCTCCTTCTCCCTTGGTTGTAGGAGGAGCACAGGGAGAATGTAGTCTCAGAAAGGAAAAGTTGGCCATATCTCACATTCTGTGATAGGCATAAAATTAATTCACAAGGCTAGAATGGTCTCTCTTATCCTGGCAAGTAACAGGACACAGTTCATGAGCCACTTACGCTTGAGTAGAATCTTGTTCTATAGTTATCTGCAGGATAGTGTAGGAGTTGGGGCAGGTGCTTTTGGGGAGTTGCCCCTTAAGCTGCAGTCCCTGTGCAGTGTTCCCTACTTGCCAGTTATGTGGCATGAAGGTGACTTTGCCAGGGGCTGCAGCCTGTGAGTAATGTGTTCTGAATGCTTGCTCGCCTTCCAGACAAAGTGAGGTGTTACATCCTGCAGCAGCCAGGCACGAATACGTAGAGTGAAATGAGGCTGACCAGACAGCCATCAGGGATATGTGGGGCTTACTCAGGTCTTTGTCTATTCCCCTACCACCACCTTAAAAATAAAACAGTTCATAGAAATGATTCTGCATATTTGTTGGTACTAGTTATATTAGTTTCATGCTAAAAAGTAGCCTGAAGGAAGTGGTGGTATCTGTTACTTAATTACTCTTTTAAGTGAATGAGTTAAGTGACTAAATGTGAACCCTCCACAGTTTTTACCAAGGAAATGGTAATTTACTCCTGGTTGAGGATCACTACAAAAATCAGCCTGTGTTATACGCTGGGGAAAAAGAAATCCCATGCATATGTGCCTGCAAGGTGTCCCAAACACTTCCTTCCCACAGTGGACACGCAACATCAAGCCCATCTCAGCGTCTTCCACACTTGTAATTTCTGTCCTCTTATAACCTTTTCAACCCTGCCATTACATGTTGTGGCCCTTGCTGTGTGAAGAGAGCTGTAAAAAGTCAGATATTTAGGTTATGGGGCTGTCACTTCGTGTGCTTGTAAAACACCCTTCATGCCCATGGAATGCTGCAACTCAAGAAAAAGTTTGGTCTCAGGGTGTGGTCTCAGTCCTGAAGATCTTTACACCATGAATAAGAAGGCTTGCAAAAAAATTGAAACAAGGGGCCTTTGGTTCCCAGGATGAATCTGGAGGTGTGCGAAGAAATAAAGGTGGGAAAAGAGGTAGAACCAGGGCATGCCCATGGACTGCCATGTGCCCGTGTTGCTGCTTTGTTCCCTGAGTCAGCAAATAGGTTAGCCATAGTCAATATGACAAGATGCATATATAAACTGATATTTAAACTTGATGAGTGAAAAAATTCCTGTTTCAGAGTCAGTGGTAATTCTT
The DNA here is from genome assembly GCA_013398015.1 of Oreocharis arfaki. Lineage (NCBI taxonomy): Eukaryota > Metazoa > Chordata > Aves > Passeriformes > Paramythiidae > Oreocharis > Oreocharis arfaki. The sequence continues at coordinate 1,800,785 of VZRR01006550.1, read as the reverse complement.
CCCTTGTCTTCAGTAAGTGCAAGAATGGGGCATTTTGATTTGTCGGACCAATTCCCTAAACACAGAGCTTCTGTGACTTAATTCATTTCAGCAGGAAATGAACAATGACATGGACTTACCACAGTGGTGTCTTTGCTGGGAAGCTTTTACAGAGTGAGCTGTGAATGCCTTCTATTCTTTTGGATGCTGAAGTTATTTTGCTGTTAAAGGCATCAGCATCTTTATAGAGAAGGTAAGTATCAGCTTGGACAGATGAGCTTAATGTAAAACTCTGCCACTTCTTCTTCAAAAAGACGCTTTTCATTTTTTTGTTATATTGTTTCTGCATGAACTCTGTATTGAGGATCTGAAAGAGCCTGAAGTGAAGTTGTGCTGGCCAGATCAGTGACAGCGTAGTCCCTGGGTGCTCTGCATTTAAAACACAGGCATTGGGGTGTCAGGCTCACCAGTGACTCCTCCCGTTTTTCACAATAAGTGACAAACACTGAAGAAGAGCTGTTCCCCACATGGGGAACACATGTGCTTGGTGGAACCAAGTTACTTCTTTTGCTTATGAGGACATTGCTGTGTGAGGAGCAGCCACCCTTGGGAGGTTTCTGCTAACACTAGTGATAAATCTCAAGAAAAACCCACCTTTCTGGGGATCTTCCTGTGTAACAAGTGGTTTTCTGTATGCAGGGAAATTAAAACCCTGTATGTGCTATCATTTTCATGCTGAAACAGGGATTTCTGATTACACCTTTTCTATTTGACGTTTTTCTGTTGTATTTTTGCCTGTCATTGGTCTTCTAATGCGTGTATTTCAGCAATAGACACATTGGCATCCTTCCAGCAACCTTTAACCTTTAATTGTCCTTTAAGCAAATTGCAATCAGCATAAGTAGTTTTAGCAGAACTTTGATTGAGGAATGTGGTGTGGGAGGCTCTTACATATGGTTAAACAGTATAATCTACAAGATTCTCACTAAAAGCATTTTTGCTAATAGGCAAGTAACTTTGGACTTAAGTTTTCCACATGGTGAATTTTCAGCCGGGCTGAACTTCCAGCTATGGAACCAAAGAGCAGTGCCAAGCTTTGAACAAATATGTAGGCTGAGTGTGGAAAGATGCCTTGAATGTGTGAGGGTGTTTTATTTCCATAGGCAATGATGAAGGATGATGAAGGTATTTTCAAATGAAAATATCCATATGATTTTAGCAGAGGCTTAGCTGCCCCTCTAAGCCTATTTAGGTGAAGCTGAGAAAACATGTTGGTGTACTTGAGTGATGACTTGTGCTCAGTCATTCTGTGTCACTTTGGTTTTTTTGGCATCTGACTGGGTTCTTCCTAGAGTAGTGGAATGGGGGAAGCAAATCGGCTAATCCCATATCTAAGATCCTCTTGCACTTTTTCTGCCCTTATATTTTATTATGTGTTGGGGTCTCTGCTGCAGAGGAGGATCAACTCTTCTTACGTGTCTAGAAGGAACATCACTGATGTTTTTGTGACTTTGTAAGCAACATGTCATGTGACGGAACTGCTCAGCAGAGCAGGGGACAGGAATCAGTTATCCACTGAGTTTCAAGGCTCTGAAAGCACGATGCAGCTCATTAATCCCTTTTTTTTCACACCGGTGCAGAATGTGACTGGAAAATGCATCTATAAACTCTACCATTTCAGGAACTATAAGGAAATACACAAATTCTAACCTTTCATTTATTAAATTTTAGAGGAATTACTTCAAAATTCCTAGTAGTGAAAATTAACAGAAAATTGATATTTTGCCACTTTTTCTGAGGCAAAAGTTAATCCATCAAACTTAAAGTAGCTGTGAAGCAAAAATAAAATCTAAAAGAATCATGTTATGGGGGGTCTCTGCTTTTCACCAGAAGCATTGATTGCAAGTCTATTGTTTTATTTCTTCTTATTTCTCAGGTCTTTCTTTGAAATTCATTTCATAATGTCAAAAATGTGTCCCATGCACTGTTGACTAAAATTTCAGAATATGATTTTCTTCACTTTACTTTTTCTTGGTCTGGTTCAATTAGTAACAAAGCTCCCAAATGTACTTCTTTCTACTCAATGTATAATTCTGTACCTACTAAGAAATTGTGTAACATGGTTTTTCATTATCCTTAAAGCAAAATGGAAATTTTAAACTTCATGAAAGTGTTCTAACATTGCAGTAGGAAAAGTCATTGTCCTAATAAAATTCAGGTGCCAAAACCTGGTCTCCTTTATTTTTTATTGGTTTCTATAGTCTCAGATGCTAATATGTTGTTCTACAGAACTGGAGACACATTTTATGCACGTTAGACCATCATTTCCAGTTTTCTTTGCAAACCCAGAATTTAACATAGCAGCAATTCCTGTGGTTAATAACCTGAAAGCTACTTTTGTCACAACAATGGAATAGACATATCAAAACCTAAGAATCTGGTAAGGAGAAGAATATGTAGCTCAATTCTTTATGCTAGTCTGAATGAAGATAATAAACCAGGCAAAAGTACAACACTGTTATCCATTAAAAGATAAATTGCAAGAAAAAATTGAATTATCAAAGATTACTCAATAAATCACCATTTAAAAATGCATTTATCTTCCTGAAAAACCAACTGTTAAGACTGGCCTAAGTATTTATATTTGACCTTGCTTTTTCAGTCCCTGGTAAGAAAATCCTAGTTTTCTTTGAAAACTAGCAGTTAATGAAATTGCCATTGGGTGTAGCTATTGTGTTACTCTCTCCCTTTATGATCATATAACAGACACAGAACTGGTTATTTTTGCAAGACAGCTCATATAGAAAAATTATTTCTCCATAATAATTCCCAGTTCAGAGGTGTCTTAGCAGGATGACAGAAATCACACTAATTATTAGCATTCCCTATAGCGGGAAAAGAGAGTTTGCCATAAACCCATTGTTGCAACTGATGTGTATTTTAATAGCTGAAAAAATACATATAGTACATTTTGTGCTTGAGTTTGAAGTTGGCATACTTGAGGAGATGTGTCTTTCCCTAGTTTGAATGAATTTAGTTTTGAAATAACAATGATCTGGAGGAGTGGAAAAAAGCCACTTAAAGCTAATGAAACCTCGAGAGCATGCAGAGATGTCTCATAAGCAGATTCTGTGTGCCTAGCAGAACTTGTTGTTCTACTCCCACCTGATTAATAGTTCTCATGGGAATAAAGGCAGCAAAAAGAAATGGTTTTTCCTCCCTCTCCCTCCTTCCCCAGCATATAGGACACTGAGATGTAAGCACTCAGCTGCTCCCTAAAATGTTAGGAGAAAAAGTAAGAGAAGTAAGGGGATCACAGGACTAGGCCAAAACGACAAGGTGACCATTGAATCTTTTCAGATCTATTGAAGAGCTCACCACACCTAAACTGGTGCTTATGTGCAAATTTAAAAGCCTGAATGTGTGCTGCTTATCAAACTTTGACTTTATTATATATTTAACATTGAAAGCATTGCTTTTAAGATAGGGGTATGATGCAGCAATAAAATCACTTGAAGAGTGGTAGAAACAAGAGCTCCTGAGATTTTTATGTTCAGATGGCAGGGAGAAGGACATTCCCCCTGTATCAAGGGCTAGTCTGTTCCCTGCTCTTCTTCTGCCATGCAAGACATATGTGACTTCCCTGGGGAAGGACAGAAGAGTCACATCCTCTCTCTTGTAGCTTATGGAAGCAGATCTTGCAGGATGGAAATCACAGTGTGGTAAGTGAAGTCTGGGAGACCCTCTGTGAGGGTTCATCATGCTATGTCTTCACTTGAAGCCATAGCTGCCTCCAGACAGCGGTATAGTCTCTGTAATCGTACTGAGGGGTGTCAAACACACTTCTGGCTTTAGCATTAAGAGCTTCAGTTTTCAAACTTTTTTTTTTTAAAAAATTATCTACATCTGACTTCTAATCTCTTGAAGCTTCAGCTGACACAGTAGTTTTGGCGTTGGAATACCATAAAATATAGATGAGACAAATAACAAACTAATGCTGTATCTTGGTGTTCATTAAAGAGAGGGAGTTCTAGCCCTGACTTCCTGTAAGAGATGGTTTGAAGACCCTTCATCTGTCTCACAATCATCTAGAAGGACTGAGACTGAATCCCCCACCCTCAAGGGGAGGAAAAGGACTTTACACAAGTTTGGGCCTGGCAGAGGTGGGAGACCTGCCAAGCACGTTGTGCCTGAACTGGTTCACGCTCCTGAGTGCAGTTTGTGGTGGACTGTGNTGGTAGCTATAACCCCTCCCCACATCTTTTTCTTGCTATCCTTTGTTTCCTATATCTCTCCCTCTCTATCGCAGTACAGTGCGTAGGCACAATACACACATTGTCCTGATTGCAATACAGTGCGTAGGCACAATACACACATTGTCCTGATTTGAACTAAAAAATACATTTCCCTGTTTCTTTTGCGCTCTGAGATTCCAGTTAATGAACCATCATGACACCCACTTTGTGTGAGCGGATCGTGACAGTTCCACTAGCACAAACAGGTGTTTTCATGAACCTTCACACAAGTCTGTCGATCTGCAGATCCTTCAGCACCTGTAACTATAGAGTGCCAGGGAATGACCTGTGCCAGGATGCAGGGAAAGATCAGACTTCAGTCTAGGATGATAAGGAAAGTGTGCAAGTGACCAATGAATAGTCACTATTCCTGGTCTGAACCAGAAACATTTCCATAGCCATTTTAACTGGACAGTTATCTGCTCAGCTATCAAGGAGTTTATTTGTGATCCAAGTTACCTAGGACAATCACAATAGCCAGTCATTCACAGTAAGTTATTGCTTTCTTATTCACAGAATTTTTTAGACAGTCAGCTAGAATATCCATAAGACTCAGACACATATGAGTATTGTAAAAGAATGTAAAGAATTTTATATCTGAGCAAGAGAGTTATAGGAAATATGGGTATAGTTTCAAGAGTTCCAAAAAGTGAAGTAAATGTGTTGTCATTTTGAAAATATTAACTCTATCCACAGATTTAATAGTGAGTATTACTAGATCTCATGCTGGACATATAACACTGAATATTCCAGATTCAATATTCCAGAATATTGAAAATAAATATGCAGCATAAAATATGCATTTCTTTATGGTGTCCATAAAAAAGCAAAGTGTAGCTGCAGGGCTACTGGTGAATTATGCTCTGGCCATTTAAGTCATTGTAAAGACAAAGAGCCTTTTGCCTTTTTTCTGCTTTTATTTGGATTCTCACAATGGGTCTGCTACCTATTTTAGCCTTTGATCTTTATATATGTGATAATCTGGTAAGACCTCATCACACTTCTTTTTTCTCAGTCTCAGAAGAGCCTGGGAGGGCCCTGCAGTTTCTCCACATTTGATGGCATCATCAAGTTAGCATGGATAAAGGGAGCAGCTTTTATTTATGCTCTTATGACATTTTTAGGACTAGACCTTCTTTGTGATTTTGCATTTTACCTTCAGACAAATCCTGCTTCCAGGGCCCTGGCTGTGATGCCTTTTTCAGTTGCTCTGCATTAGAAGGATACTTCAGAGCTGTGGCACTAAAAGTTACATTGGATGATAAAGATGAAAGAAAAAGAAGGCAAAAAAAAAGCATGGTGTTTGTAAGATCAGAGGACAACCTAAGAACCACATTAAACGCAATGAAATGAAAGTTAAAAAAGAATTGCTTACAGTACTTAAAACACTACTTCACTATGAGAAAGGGGGTGGGAGAATTATCGAAGACAATTTTTAAAAATCCTCTGTAACCATTCAGGAATGGTTTCTAAGCAACCAGAACACGCAGATAGCCCCAGGAGTGAGAGGTATTATGAATGCTTGGAGACACAAAGAGGAAGAGAAGGATGAAACAGAGCTGGAATCAGGCTGGGAGGATGCTGGAGTGGAGGGCTCTCCCTACACAGCGCCAGCACTGCAGCTGCTGAGGCAGAGGGTGAATTGCCTCACAGTGAGAAGATGCACCAAAAGAAGGAAAATGAAGGATGTAAGAACCTAGATGAAAAGCATAACCTTTATATCACTCTTGCAGACCTCCCATTAAAAAAATGGGCATTAAAAATGCGAAAGAGTGCATATCCTGCTGTATGCAATTATCTTTATTTTGCAGAAGACTGACATTTACAGTTCCCCTGTACCTTATTCTGGCTGATTAAGAAATGCTCTTGTTAGCTTTTGTCCAAAGCAGTAACTGTTCACTTCTTATTCTGGCAAATCTTTCATTAATGGCTGTATTTAATCACTAAGGAGAAAGGTGAGTATCTAAAAAATTACTGGTTGACTAGATAAGCGGCAAAAAGTGCACAATTGAGTGAATGTGATAGAAAACACTGAAAGGCTGGTCAAAATGGTTTTATATTGTCAGCTTGAGTAAAAACTGCATTTTTAGAGTGTGGTTCTATATATTTTGAACTATTGATAAACAAACCACAAACCTCCTTGTATCATCCTTGGAGAGAAAAATTGGCTTTGCTTTGCAGAATCTATATGTAACCTAAGAAATAACTCCTCTAGCTCACACGGGCTGCCCCGAGAAGTTGTAGAGTGTCCATCCTTGCAGATGTTCATAACCTGCCTGGGCATGGTCCTGGGCAGCCAGCTCTAAGTGGCCCTGCTCGAGCAGGGGGTTTGGACCAGACGATCTCCAGAGGTCCCTTCTAACCTCAGCCGCTCTGTAATTCTGTGAAATATATCAACATATCAACAAGTTTTAAGGCAAGACCTATTGTCTCTTTGCTTTACCCTGTTTTTCCTAAGTAAATGGCTTTCCTAAACTCTATTTTGAGACTCACTAAGTGCAGCCTGGGAGACTCCATTAGTCATGGGACTGAAGCCTCCTGAAAGATGCTTCCGGCTGAATCCAGCAGCAATACAGTTAACCACATGTATGCTGGGGATCCAGATCCCATCCTGTGTCCATCAGAACTTACTTTTGCTCTTGAGCTACATCTGATATTTGCCATGCATGTACATATCTAAGCACATTTTCAGCTCTTTTTACTGTGGAAGATTCCAATGGCAAATTTTCCGCTCTTTATGTTATATAAATTCTCACAGTAAAAAAAAAAGTATATCTCAATATTGGTGCACTTAACATCAATGCCAGTAAATTAAGGACTGCCTAATTTCTCACATTTGTAGGAATAAAATATCTCACTGGGTTTTTCCCCTAAATAATTTATTTTTAATATAGGTAACTGCAGTTGGTAGTTGTTAGGTGAAAGGATGGCCTGACCTGCTGTACACAGGCCATGGGATTGTTTATTCTCATTTTTTGGGGAAGTAAGGCTAAAATTACAGTATTTTCATCTCTTTTGAGGGGCAATTGGGAAACCTTGGACATTTTTATTTGAGACATTTTATTGGGTTGTATTTTAGATTTGGGTTTCCACCAGGAATCCTCTATATTTCAGTTCTTATGGAGAGGGGCAGGAGCAAATGAAAAATGTCTTCCATTGTCATCGCTTTTAAAATGTCTGCTAATTACTTAGACCAAGTAGTGGAGGCTGAAATGAACACATTAAGTCTGAATGGAAAAGAACCCTCTAAGAGTAGGTGGAAACCCTTCTACAACATTCATTGTCTTGTGACTTGCATGATGCCTTGTAATATGTCTCAGGACATGTCCCCAACATGAAGAAAACTTATTAATTGTTTTAGTTAATATTTTTCAAAAATATATCATTCTCAAAGCTTGTTAATAGTTAAAAGCCCTTTAAAAAAAAAAAAAAAAGTCAGAATAAAAAGAATTGAATTGTTTGTGTTAAAAAAACCCGTGTAAGGTCACAAAGACCACTGCACCGGTCCTGCTGGGCACACTATTCTGACACAGGCCAGGATGCCATCGGCCTTCTTGGCCACCTGGGCACACGCTGGCTCATGTTCAGTTGCTGTCAACCAACCCCCCCAGGTCTTTCTCCACTGTGCAACTCTCCAGCCTCTTTTCCCCCAGCCTGTACTGCTGCAGGGGGTTAATGTGACCCAAGGGCAGAACCCAGCACTCAGCATTTTTAGACCTTGTACCGTTGCCCTCAGCCCATCAATCCAGTCTGTTTAGATACTTCAGAAGAGCCTTCCTACCTTCCATCAGGTCGATGGTCCAGCCTAACTTGAGGCCATCTGCAAACTGACTGAGGGTGCACTTGATCCGCTCCTCTAGACCATTGATAAAGATGTTAAACAGGGCGGGCCCCAATACTGAACCCGGGGGAACACCACTGGTTACCAGCCACCACTCCATTTAGCACCACTTTCTAGGCTCAGCCATCCAGCCAGTTTTTTACTCAGTGAAGAGTAAAGTGAGCTACAGCCTGCAGCAATTTACCCTTATTTACTCTCAAGTTTTCCTGTTGGGGACCAAGAACAGCTAATGGACCATTTCAATAGCTAATGGAAAACATAAATCTCATCCTTCTTTGATGTATCTGTAATGTGTATCTAGACAGTGATTTGATTACCAAAAAGCACTTTGAGCCTCTGATTCATCTCTAACATTTTTTTTGAAAGTCCAAAGATTCTGTAATAGATAGTCTTGAGTTAATGGGTGATGGCCAGCTGTGATTTACTTAGGCTATTAACTTGTTAATGCAGTATTTGATTTTGATCTCAGTTTCCTAACGGTTCCTTACCTATGAGTAAGAAACTTCATACAACCACTTCAGCTTGCACAGCTTCATTCCTGCCGGTCCAGAAAGTTTTTCCCCATTCTGGGAGTGATGTATATGATTGGCAGCTCACTAAAATGCAGCAAGAGCACAGAAGTGGCTGAGCTGTATACAAGGTACTTCAACAGCAGGCTCCAAATTGAAGGGAATAATTTGGAAGAACAGCCAGAAACAATTCTGAGTGATTTCAACTAAGTTAGGAAAAGATTTGGCTTTATAAAAATCAAATTAATATAGACCTGATTCTCTAATGTGTCATCTCAAGTTTTTTATTGGTATAATCTCTTGGGCTTTCATGGAGTTAAACCAATACACAGCTAAAACAAGAGAGATGAGAGCTGGGCTCCTGTGAGTTTTGGGAAGCATGCTGCAGTGCAGTGCCTGATCTGCAGTACTGAATTCGAAATGCAAAAGAGAAAGCACTCATATTAAACTGTCTAATCCCACACCCTCACTCCCTTATACAAATATGAGTAATATTTTCATCAGACAATTTAGAGAAGAAACATTTCAACTGACAAGAAATTGCTGAAGAATCTTTTTTCTGTTGGAAGGAAATGTAGTTAGTTTTGAGCTGATAATGATTAAAAGAGATTGAAAATATGGTGGATGTATTTTTATAATTATGCAAAAAGAAATTCTGAGTAAGAATATCAGAATTCTGGGAAGAATAACAGGAAACCTGGGAAAAAAACCCCACAGAATTAAAAAGCAGTCAGATTGAGGAAAAAAACCCCAGCACCCAAAAAATCTAGCACAACTTTTTACCTCCTTAAAAACAGAAATGTTGGAGAGGTAACAAAGGAAAATTAGGAAATGGCCCAGTAGGTGCAGGTCCAGGGAGCTCCACAGATCTTTGCAATGATGCTGAATGTACAGACTGTGGAGGGACTCTGCATAGACACTGGTCTGCTCTGAAAAATCTGATTAGACGAGAAAGATTGCATATGGGTATTCACAGAATGCAGAAGCAACACAATGACAATAAACATTATAAAGTTGTCCTGACAGGACCTTGGAGGACTGTGAGCCTCATGCCTAATGACAGGCCACTGTAGGGACACTGGGAGCCCTCTGGTTTAGTCAGATTGAGGAAAAAAACCCAGCACTCAAAAAATCTAGCACAACTTTTTCCTCCTCTCCTTAGAAATGTTGGAGAGGTAATGAAGGAAAATTAGGAAATGGCCAGTGGGTGCAGGTCCAGGGCGCTCCACAGATCTTTGCAATGATGCTGAATGTACAGACTGTGGAGGGACTCTGCATAGACACTGGTCTGCTCTGAAAAATCTGATTAGACGAGAAAGATTGCATATGGGTATTCACAGAATGCAGAAGCAACACAATGACAATAAACATTATAAAGTTGTCCTGACAGGACCTTGGAGGACTGTGAGCCTCATGCCTAATGACAGGCCACTGTAGGGACACTGGGAGCCCTCTGGTTTTTTTAATTTTTTTTTTTTTTTAAAGTGCTTTGTTTCCTAAGTCATTTGGGAAAAAAGGGGTTTGTGGGCAGAAATAATTCAGCATTAGAGGGAAGATCCCAGTGAGAAACTATTTTTGCATGGGCAGATGGATTTGAAACTGCAGTTGGCTCAGTGCTGTTCCTAATCTATATTAAGAAACTGTTGTTCTGTGCGATATCCTGGCCATATGCTAAAGCCAGAGGATAGTCTATGATAAAACAGTGAAGAATAGTTTATCTTTCTGAATTTGCTCATACACTCTGTGGCTCATGCTTCTTCATCTGACCAGGAACGCTCAGAGGATGGTAGCAGATCTTCCTCTTGATTCCCGTCTTTATTGTAAGAATGGAACATTTTCCGTCTTTCCTGCAAAATATGGTCTTCAAAACAGACAAGAATGAATTGAACTTTCAGGCTCAGAGGTTTTAAATAACTCCATGTCTCAGACCTGTGCTCTATTTTATGCCATGCTAGTGGGAGGAGGCACAAAGCACTTTAGTTTTACAGAAAATGCACAGGCGACTAGGGAGAAAAGAAAAACCAGAGGATTTTCTCTTCGTGCCATTATATCAGAACTTTTTGCACCTACTGTCCTAGAGAGCTGTCATTCTCTTGTTGACTCTTCTTCATGAGAAACACTGTTTTGAATTACAGGCTTTTTAGCCTTTGGAATATGGAAACAAGCTGGACGTATCAATAAGGTCTTGGTGCCTTGAGGAAAAGGACAAAAGTGAAAGCTGGATTTCTAAGTGTCAAGGGACGAAACAAGGATCCTGCAAAATTATGGCACCATGCAGTATATAAGGAACTGCTACAATTAAGCAAAAGAAAAATTAGATAGGAAAAGCACCCTAGAATCATTCCTTCTTTGGAAGGGGCTTTACATAGCCTAGAAAACTGAATTGGTATGCTAGCGTGGGTATACAGATTCACTGAAAGAAAAGTGAAAGGTAGCTTCAGGTGCATTCAGCAGTAACCCCAAAAAGTCCATACAGTCCTTCTGGCTTATGAAGGAGACTGGCTGCTGAAGGGAAATTGCCTGTGCATCCTTAGTACGTCACCATAACAGTCTGTAAATAATCCAAGGGGAGATCACAGATTTGGCTCCCACTGGCAGGCTAAATACAGCAGTGGACAGTGTCCTCCTGTCTAAGGACATCTGCAGAGCCTGACCAATGTGGAACCTTGCAAGGAACCTGGCGGGGTACCTCCATTTTCACACATTGCAACAACTTCCACAGTTTTGTAGCTGCAGAGTTTTACTTGATACTGAGTCAGTTGCAGAAGCTGCAGACTTAGTAATTGGTAGATGGTACTCTTAATATGTCTTTATGTACGTTTACTTTGTTTGTTTGGTCCTCTGATGGTTTTGTTAAGGAAGGGAGAGTGGGACTATAAGAAGACTGAGGAGCACTTGTGCGGGGTGGAGCTGCTGCTTCCTGTGTCAGATATATTCTCGGATTTCCAAACCAAATACTACGATATTCTCCTTAGTCAAAACATAAATTTTAAGAAAAGGTCTGAATGTTGCTGAGACATGCATATGTCTCAAGAGGAACACAGAGTTAGTTGAAAAATTTCCATTGAGACATGAAATCCGTAGATTTGGCTTGTGTCTTTCTGGTTTAACATCTATTTTTCAAGTGATGCATTTGCTGAAATGAATGTTAAAACTCAGGAATGTACATACAATTTGAAGTGAACTAGGACTTACTACAGTTGTGGTATCACATCAAGGTTCAGGAATTCAAATTAGATGGCTGAACAGATATATTTCAGAAGATGGCAGCTCTAGAGGGAGGTTGGCACACACAGAAAAGAATTGTGTAGCATTTCCAAGACAGCTGCAAGCCAAGGAGTGCATCCAGACTCTGCAGGACGATGCTCTCCAGGTGCCAGCTGCAGTCCTGAGGCTAGAGGAGTAGGCACAGTGCTGACCATGGCCTACTTCACCCTACTGCTCTGGACAGATTATTCATTCAGACAGGACGTCTCATGGACTGGATTATCTCCTTCCAGGCCATCAGCTGACTGGGGGAACTCAGTGTCCTTCTCCACTTTCCAAGGTGCACAAACGCTCTGCAAATGCCAGCTTGGTTTGAATTTAGCATGTTTTTCTTCTAAATCTCTTACTGACATCACATGCCTTTTAGTTGAAAAGGTTTTTGAAAAAGGAAATATATATCTTTGTCACAGACCTAGGAATAGGCTGATTTTCTTGACAAATTCTATTTTTGACTTTCCAGGCATAACTATTTCCAGTAAAATGAAGTAATTTTATAATAATACCTGGCCTGTCTTTCAGGCTATTTTGACTGCAGAATGAGTTTTTCTTATATAACAAATATGATTTGCATTTAGAAAGGCTGAAGGATATACCTCATTTTAAATGAAACACAGACGAGTATTAACTCATTTATTGCCTAAGGTCCAGAGAAAATTCTTAGATCAGGTAAAAAAAATAGTGGGAAATGGTTGGTAATATTCAACTTTTTTGTTCCATGGGTCTGGAAAATAGTTGCTCATACAGCCAAAAGTTTGCAGTTGAGATTTTACAAAGCTGAGGTTTTTTCCACACCCATTTCTGCCCTCCACCTTGTTTTTCTGTTTCTCGAATACTTTACTGAAAAAATATGATGCAAAAGAGTGAGGTGAAAAAACAGATTTTCATGTTTTCATGCTCTTAGAAAAATGTGATGTAAAAAAAGTTTTATCTAGACAGAATCCCTCCTAGAATGAACATTTATTGGAGGAAGTTCAACCACCTTCAAAACAGTAAAGAACTGGCTAGTAAAACCAGGATGCTGTCTGTCTTGACTTTGCTTTGCAGTAGGGTTGCATGCTGTAGCATGACATTGCTCGTTGGAATGGGTTGTAAAAAACAGAGTATCTCTGTTCCTGTTGGACTGCTGTGCTAGAGAAGGTCATGAATGGCATTGTGTTCTCGAATGAGGCTTGAGATTATGAGATCTATTGTCTTGAATGGCAAGACGTGAAGCTTATAGGTTAAAATATGGAGGAAAGAAATAAAATAAATATTTGAGGGGCAGAGGGTTAGGGAGAGAAGCATCTGTGTGTTTTGTTTATACTAACCAAGGAAAAGTTTGAACCAAATTAAAGTTGAGTAGGAATGAACTGCCTAAAACTCTGAAATAACAGAAGGGATTTTCTGACATGATGCTGCAAATATTTGTTTCGTTATAATAAATTCAGGGAGGTGCTGTAAATTCTAGAAGTTATTCTTCTAGAGAGACGTAGTTTTCCTCCCAGGAGAGCCAAAATTGGCTAATGGCCTATTCATGGTGGACAGAGTAAAAAATACATTTTTAGATTATGCAGAATTGGAAAAAACACTAAAGAAAAAAAAATAAAGAGATGAGTAAGAATAAACTCAGTGGATAAAAACCAGTTAGTGGGTCTTTAGTGTGAGTGTGTAGGATATGGGGCCACATCCCTTCCTATGAGCTGTTTCGGACCACAGCTATCAGGTTCTTTTGCAAGATCAAGGGGAGGACAGAAGTGTTTGGAGACAGTAACTTCAATGCTTATGGAAATGGATAAAACATAGATTGACATCCAACTCAGACATATTCAATCTGCTAGAAGAAATTCCTAAAATTAGAGGAGATGAGACATTTACAGAAAGGCTTCAGCCTGGCAAGACAAAAAAAAGGTATTATTTATATTTCATAGGGGAAAATGTTACTTATTATAATTCTGCTGAATTCAGCTTAATAAGAATTCAGCTATATTGACCAATCTAATGCCAACAATAAACATGATGATAACTTTAGTTCTGTGGTTACGTTATTCTGAAAAGAGAAACCTATGGATTCACGGCCAGAAAAGCCATAAGTTATATGACATTGAGTTAAAGAAGTTTGTTAAATCATCAGAAACCAGTACAGTCAAACATCAGATGACTGTAGTGGAGCATCATAAAGGCAGTTATAAATTTACCAGTCTGACTACAGAGTAGAAGCAGTTAAAAATTTATTAGTCTGACCCAGAGAGAGATAAAGTGCTCTACAAAAAGAAGTGATTAGATTTATTGATTAAAAGTATAAAACAGTGGCTTCAAAGAAAACAATTTTGTCGGTATGGTAGCACCCAATGCTTCAAATGGCTGTCCTGCATTTGAAACACTGAGGCTTCCTTATTTATTTAGCACCAAGGACAATCATTGGTGAGACAAGACATCACTTTAAACCCTCTCTCATTACTATAAATCCTTACAACCAGAAGCACATGCCCTTAATCATACAAAGTGGGATGCCTCTTTCCCAGTTCTACCAATTAATATGTGCTAGTGTTCTGGGAACTGCCTTCAGAGCTGTGTCCCTCCACAGTGTTTGAAAATGTCATTCAAATTTGGAGGGGGCAGAAGACAGACATTTGTATAATCTTACAAGTGTTTCAACTCTTTCCTTTTCTTTTTTTCCTGGGAGCTCATCATATTTCACTTTTCTTCATAGCATAATACTTCCATTCCCTTTCAAAAGGTTCTCTTCCCCAACTCTTCCTTTTTCATAAACTAAAAATCTTATAAAATAATCTTACCTACTTCTTCTACTCTAATATTCTCAAAGGTGCCTGAGGGGAACTGAACTAATTTCTGATGGGAAGCTAGAGAAGTCTCAGGCATAATCTGCAAGATGGTAGTGAATAAGAAATTGAAATAATTTGTCAAAAATGAGCCTGGCAATGAATTCTTCGAAAGATGGAAATTTTTTCCTAGTCATGTGGAGGAAAGAGGAAGATCTCTTCAGAGAAAAGATGGTAAAAAGGACACAAATTTTAATTTTTAACTAACATAAAATAATAGTACAAAAGATGGCAGCATTTGTTGAACTGTTTTCTCAGTGCTATACACTGCACCTGGGAAAAATAAATGCAAGCAGAAGCACCTCTACTCTTACTTCTTGTCATTAGAGGTTAATCTCAAGGCTTCCCTTGTCTCAGTGCTATCTCTGGTCAGTGTTATCTATTTGCTGGTAAGCTAGTCATTCAGCAGGTTCTTGTTGATCTTCCGCAGTCAATTCCTTTATGTCTCCCTTTAGCTTCTCTGCAACTTGTCAGCAAATTTCTCTGAAAAACTCCATACTGGCCTGCTGTTTAGCATGTCCTGAGGGCAAATATGGATATACAGGCTTGGAAAGCTGTGGTTGCAGACAGCACACTACGTGGCATGCAGGGACAACTACTGTAACCTCTTCCTCTGCCAACACAAGCATATTCCCAGTGTAGCTGGGTCCAGCAGTTTCGGTTTAGTTTTGGCCTCCTGCAGGACACCCACTCCAAACTGATGGGGGCCAGGACCCAGCAGAGGTTTCTCCTGAGGGTCATGATGCTGCCAATGAAAAGGAAAGGTATATGCAGGGGAACCAGGGCTGAAAGCAGATGATTCTAAGTGTGGAGAGTAGGTGGAGACTGGTTCAGTGAAGGATGACGCAACAGCGAATGACACAAAATTGGAGTGTCATATGTCCTTGGTCTTTCTGAGACCCTCAGTAACTGGGCTTGCACCAGGAATGGTGGTTCAGACTTTATTTAACTTAACCATTGCCCTTCTCTATTACTAATCATGGAGTGACACTTCATCTGTCATGTCTTGACAAGCTGGAATGTTGGAAGTTGTGACA
The DNA here is from genome assembly GCA_013398015.1 of Oreocharis arfaki. NCBI lineage: Eukaryota > Metazoa > Chordata > Aves > Passeriformes > Paramythiidae > Oreocharis > Oreocharis arfaki. Next base: position 1,785,038 of record VZRR01006550.1, on the reverse strand, counting down.
CATTTCTCAAGAAAGGTGAAAAACTATTTGTAAGAGTGTAGTTTCAGATCCATCATAGCAGTGTTTTCATTGATTAACGCTGACTGCTGTATATGTTGTAGGCTGACATGTATCATCATTGTCCCTTCATCTCTCTCCGTATAGTGTTATTATCTCTGATGCACCAGTAGTTTACAAAATGATTAAATGTTCTACTAAATAAACACAAAGGATATGGAAATTATTATATAATTGCATTGTCACGTTGGCTGCTATTTATCATCTCTCTGATAGATATCATGAACAGATTTACCCTTCAGATGAGACACCTATGATGTCAAAGCCAATGCCTGCAAGGACTTCAGTAATATCAGCCATTTATCCTGGTCAATTTGTTCTGTCTTTTCTTTACTACGTAAAATACATACAGTAAGCCTTAAGACAATGTCGGTACGAATGTGTTAAAACATTTCCCACCCTTGTCAGTCTTCTGATCCCATGTTCAGGCCACACTTGCTTTTCTGCTGAATCCTTTTTGCGCTGGGTATGGAAGGAAGGAGAAGGAAAATCTTGAAGGAGCCAGTGAGCGCTTCCTCAGCCTTAAGCCCAACCAAGCAGAGAGCAGAAAGCCTGCGCCAGCCATAGCAATCCAGCATGAAACACTGCTGCTGAGGGCTAGAGGAGCACAGAACAGCATGCCAGAGCACTGTCTCCCTTCCTCTCTTTTCCTCTTTGAGGGAATTGTGATTAACAAAAAGCAAGAAGAAAATCTCTTTCTCTCCCTGGAGGGGCACTTGTTTTTTTCAGAGGAACCCTCACCAGGGCACTTCAGATAAGTGTCTTCTTTCTTTGCTTTGATCTAAAGAAGATGAAGTCAGCAGTAGATCTGCCTTATAGCAGCTAGGAAGCTTTTTTCCCTTTCCTTCCTCTCTTTTTTCACTGTTAAATGACAATGAATCAACACAATCAAGCTGCAAAATCCTTCCTTTAGTTTTGCTTTCTGTCTTTCTTTCCAGTGGAAGTGACTGCTCATTGGTGCGAAGTTAACAATTACAATAAATTGTCCCAGAAGGGTTTTCAGAGAAATTCTTTAGAGCCAAAGCTTTTTTTTATGACTTTAAAGTTAGAGGTTTGGGTTGTCAATTTTCTTTTTAATTGAGGTTTTCAACCCTTCAGTTTTCATCTTGTGTTTGAGCCATTGTAGGATGCTTCAAAATCGTGCGAGCTAAACTTCATAAAGAGGACCTGTTTCTCCTCCCTTTGAAGTCATGACAAACCTCCTGTTGATTGCAGACAGGGAAACTGGACCAAAAGTACAAAGCATTTTTATTTCTCTCTGATTTCATCAGTTATCCTGCTATTGTACCCTGTATTAGAAGTGCTGCAGATTTTTGTGGGCAAAAGAGACATATCAGTAAAAAAAGTTCCCTAGCAGCAGTTTATTGACCTGCTGCTTCAGCACAGTTAAGGCTCATACAACAACATCTTTTTCTGATCTCTGCAGAACACTATATACAATCAATCTGTAAGACCTTCCTCTGCAGAGGCCCACTGCAGAAAAATGAGAGCACCCACAGGTGCTGGACAGGCTTCTGAGATCAGTGGTCCTGGAGCAGGCTGCCAAGCAGAGCTGCCCAGGGGACTCCAGAGTTAGAAAGCACAAACATCCATGGAATGTCTCTCTTTCAGGTAATATCATAGTTTCAGTGATTCTCAAATCACACTTTCTCAGAATTTCTGGTTTTTCAAGAAACAATAGGAACAGATATGGATTTTGGCTTGAATAAACTCAAAAGGACTTACGTTTTCTTTTAAATGGCATTCCCTGAAGATTGGCAACTTTGCTTTCCTGCCTGATCTAATTAAAAAGACACCTGAAATTGATCAAGTGGGAAAAAATGCTTGTCCTGAACTTAGGAAACTCAGAAAAATTAGATGCTCTACTCTGACAAGCCTTCCTTGAAAAAAGCCACCAGAATGAATTAAATGACACCAATTGAAAATGAAAGATGTCTCAACTTCTTTAACCAAGTCATCAGCAGAGATAAGTCTACTTGCAATATGTCAAAGGAGGAAGACACACTTGGAGGTTGTCAGTGCCAGGATGTTCTGTTAATGAAATGACTGCTGATCACATTCTCAATACATACCACTAAAGTTGCACTAGCCTTGCTGAAGTTCAGTACTTGCAAGATGATTCTCATCTATCACTCCTTTCTCTCTGTGTTCCTGTCCTCATCTTCCTGACTTACTCCTTCTCTCACCCTTTTATTCACATGAAAGTGCAAAGAGGTTTTATTCCCTGCTGGAATGGAATAAAATAGAGTATGTATTCAGGAATGTGTCACTGGGGTAGTGACTGCCATTAGTGGTTGGCATAGGAGGGAGTTACAGATTTCCAAGAGCTAGTCTGGCATTTCTCCACATGGGAGAAGGAAAGGAGCAACTGTTTATCAGGACTTCAGGACATTTTTCAGGAGAAAAAAACCCGAAACATGTAAATAAAAATATAAAAAACCATGTACGTAGTTCACCAAAGCTGCCAGGGCTTTGCCAGGGCTGGGCTCCCTCTCACCTGACGAAACTGAGCTGTGCACACCCAGCTTCCCAAATTGCAAACAGAGAGAAGTAGGAGCCTGTTGGGTGATTCACTTGACCTATTTAAATTAACTTAGGATAATTGTCTTTAATTGTCTTTGACATGGAATTGGCTGCAGCATAGATATTCCTACTTTTGTCTGTTGCTTGTAAACCGGCAGCAAACGCTCTGCATCCAAACAAGGAGGATCAGGCATTACAGCTAGAGCCAGGTTGATCCCACCCCAAGAGCCATGAACATGATGACCTGGAAATTGCTTAAGAGGTTACAGTCAGCAGAAGGGTCTGTGTTTAGCAGGCCAGACTGCAACATGGATCAAGACATCCCTCTAATAGGAATATTTGCTGGAAGACAATTTCATGGGATGAGACATTTGAGCCAGTTGGTTCATAGTCTATTTTACAGATGCTGAATTCTGCAGTGGTCGTTACCGGCTGTGGTAACTTTTGGTGTCTAAAGCAATCAGGGAAACAGCATCTAACAAATGGTGGTGTCATGATCCATGGTGTTTTGTTGCAGCCATGAAAGACAGGGAATTTTTCCTCAAACAGTGTGTTTTTACATATCTTCTCTGAGCCTCTAAAGGCACACACCTTTCACCCAGTCACCTCCACTGTTTACATCTGACTTTCACTTATTAAAAATTCTCTCCTTAAAATTTAGGAATTCTGTGAATAAAAAAATCTGTATTATAAATTCTGCTTTGACTTCAGAAGTATTTCAAGGCATGTATGTCACAGAAGGATTTTTGCCACTATGTGACTCACTAAGTAGATACATCTTTGTAGAGAGTCCAGACAGCATTTCCTATTTAGGAAGGATGTATGGCCTAGTTATTAAGGAGACAGATTACAAGACAAGTGCCTGGTTTATATTCAACTTTGCATTCAGCAGTAAGCAAATCCTACATTTTCTCTCTAGCTTAGTTTTCCCATCTGTAAAATGAGAATGACAGCATTCATTTATTTCACAGGGGTGAGCCTTAATTGTTGTTTGTAGAACACCCGCTGAAATGGATGTGAATTCTTTCTTCTGATATAGCCAGTGCAGGTTTTGCAATGCTCAATCCATTGCAAAAAATTGAAATGTCATTCTTGAAGCTGTAACAAAAGAAAAAATTTTTCCTGTATCTTGAAAGTCCTCTCTCCACTGCTCATATATGCCTCAACAACTCTGTTATCCCATTGATTCAATTTATGAATTTATAGCACAAGAAAGAATTAAAGTTATTAATAACATATTATTTTCTGGTTTCTGTTTTCCTTTCTTTCTTCCCCCAACAGAGTTGGTTAAAGATGACTTATCTACCCTGAGCTTTTTTAAGTCCTCAAGAAAAGTGTCTTTTAGAAACCAGAGAGGTATTAAAACTCACTCCCCACTGCTGAAGATCCTAAAGGCATTAAGAGTTTTCAGCTTTGCCCATCATCCAAGATAAGCTGTTCCACAAAGAGTAATGGGAAACTTGAAATTAGGGAATTTAATTATCATATTATCTCCTCCTTTGCATCCTTTACAAAAATTTGAGGAGGCAAAGCTGTCAGTCACCTCTTATGCAACTAAGATGGCTGGGCACAGATCTTGCAGTTGTCAGAGAGAGAAAATCATAACCATTAAACAGCAGACAAGCATTGAGGGAATATCCAATGACAGAGATTTAAAGATGATTTAAAAAATATATAGGGTATTATCTCATAAAAATAGAGAAATATCCAGATTGAAAATTCAATATCCAAAACTGTTAAAGCCCAAAAAATAGCATCTTGCCAAGAAGATGGGAAAAACATTCAAGCAGTAAAGAAAGGCAGTTTAAGAAATGCATGACAGTTTCTTTGGGCACTAAAGGAGCATTGAGAAAAATAAATAAAAATTATGGCATTTTTTCAAAAAGAGATCACTGGGATTTTTAACACTTGTATCTCTCTTTACTTCATTAAAAATTAAATATCGAGTAAGCCCATTGCTCATCAGCAGACTCCTGCCTTTTTCCTCTCGGTGAAGTCTGCACATTGCAGAAGTCAGAGCCTGCTGCTTCACAAAGTGCTTGGCTGCACCTTCCCCACTGGTAGACAGCATCCCCCAGCACCCAGGGAACTGAATTCTCGTGGAGCAGTGAAATACACTTCCTCCATATAGGTTAAAGTGAAAAGGAAATGGTTCTGATTTGTTTAAAAAAAGAGTATTTTTACTTCCTGAGCAATTTCTGAAACACTACCAACTTATGCAATGAAGAATTACTGTTGGCCAAGAAACAAAGAATAAAATAAATACAACCTTCCATAAACCTTAAAAAACATAGCAAAGCAAACTTTATATTTTCTTGATGATTTATGTACAGAGCTTTTCTTTCCTTGAATTTATGTTCTTTACATTATAGTCAGAAAGAAAAAAAAAATCAACACTGCACTTTTAAACACAGCTATTGATATTAATCATTAGTAATATATTTGTAAAATTATGACTATAGTAAGGAAAGAAATAATTTATCCCTTTCAAGTCAAACACATCAGACTTATTCCTCAAAAAAAGCCTGGTCTAAAGCATACATTTATGAATGTTACAGAATTTCATATAGGTGCAAACATATCTCTGGAAAAAAAAATGGCATTGCTGAGAACAGGGTATGTTACTTGTAAGTTTTGTATATCTGGGCTCAATATTTTTTTAAAATTGCTTGAATTATTTTTAAAAAATCACATTTTTTTATCTCATTTTTAAATCTTAATAAATATCAAAACATCTCCCTTTTCCATTTGGAAATTTACACAAGACTGCCCATTATGTTCAAATCATTGAATAGATCCAAAGAGAAATTCAGGAAGTCAGGCAACACAACTTGTTTTGCTTACAGGTGACCTTTTCCTACTTGTTACAAAACTGGAGGAATTGTTTCAAATATCCTACAAATAATAGTATACTGTGGCAAGTCCTCTAACTGAAAGCCAAATCATGAATAACCAGGAGCAGTGAGGGTTTTGTTAGAGAGAGATAGATCTGGGCACAATATGGAAACATTCAGAATGCAGGGGACAAGACAAACATCAAAGATTTAGACGTCCATTTCGCCTTGGCAACAGAAATAGAGCCAAGGTTAATGCAGTCCCAGGAACTTCATAGCTAGCAATGATATAAATATATGGCAGGCACTGATGTTTTTCCTTTTGGGAGGAAACAGCGTAAGTGAAATGAATGCCATTTCTACATTTCCCTTTAATCTGAGTATTCACGATATCCTACACTCCTGCCTTTAATTTAAAGAAAAGGAAAAAACACCATCTTTTCAGGGTTTTATTGAGCAGTGGAGGCTTAAAACCCCAGAATTTCCTTGCAACAATATAAATATCAGTCTATGGCTTGCTTTTTGATTTCAGCAGTTTTATACATTTCTGACAGTTTTAATTCTGAGAAGGAAAAACATTAGTTTAATCTCATGGGTTATGGAGTGTCCGACCAGCTGTAGTAGACCTGGCTTCTCTGTTCCTTTGCTATGTAGTGCCCTCAGCCTGTCACCAAAGCCCTGCAGTGGAAGCACAGCCCTAAGAAGCAGTGCAACACCCTCCACTGTCAGAAAAATATTTTATCTTTCTGTGTGTTAGGGGAACTCAAGACTCTGCGGAGGAGATGAAACTGTGTTTTCGTTCTGGAAGCTCCTCTATTCAATGCACTGACTGCTAATCAATGTGTGGGAAAATATGTTTTCCTTTGGCAGCAGCGAAAGGAAGACTCTGTCCAGAGAATAGCCAGAAATAGCAATATTTCTAGCAGAACTAAGGTGCTGTCCTTTCAACAGCCTTGTTGCATCTCTCATGGTGTCCCACAGAATGACCTTTGTGATCCACTGAGGTTGCTTGGTCTGCCACAGTGTGCAAAAAATTGCACATCACTCACCAGGATGTTTGAACTAGACGCAGATTTCAGAGAAGTTTGGGAGAAGGACCTCTGCCACCTCAAAAACAATAGAAATGTATTTTCTCACGTGTTCTCACCATTCCTTGGAGCTTTGCTTAGGAGTAATTCAGCAGAAAATTGCTTGAAAGATTGTGCGGGGACCCCTATTGACTATTCGAAAGAGATGATGCAAATCACACTGGAGCTGATGTGACTTGGCAGGTGCTAAGTTGCTGCTTATGTTGTGGGAATACTTTAGGAACTCCTTGCTACGTGTGGAGCTGGGTGACAGGTTTATATTTGCACAGTCACAACAGTGTCATTGCAGCATCACTATGTATCCTTCTAAACAGAAGTTAAACAAAAGTGAGAAGGGTGTGGCTTTTGTTTTTTGGCTTTGTGTTTTTTGGGGTTTTTTTCAAAGAAAAATTTAATATTGTCCTCTTTTTAATGGTGTGTCTTTTCTCTGGAGTGCACGGATTTCAGTGTTAATGCCTCTAACCGAGAATGGCCACTGCTTGCAAACCCACATGTATGGAAATCAGTGGGCAAGCACGAGGAGCTGGAAGAAGCTGTCCTCGGTGGAAGCCAACTACCCCGTGCCAGTTGAAATGTGGAAATTCAGTTTTATGTGGGACAGCACCACGGCATGCTTAGCTATGATAACTCGCCAGCAGCATCCCTATAAATCCCAGCTTCCCTGTAAATGTGCAGGTGAAAATTTGAGGTGTTGATGAATAATCAAAAGCTGAGAAAACAATGGTTGGTATGTCATTAGGGAAAAGGCAGGAAAAAAAACCCAGGAAATGACTATATAGTTGTCTTCTAGGTGAGGATTTTTGGCAAAGGTTCAAAAGGTCTGGCTTCCATGGGAGCATATAAAAATCAGACTGTCTTGTGCCCAGTGAATACTGAATCAGCCTCAATAAAAAATACTAGAAGAGAACTCTGGCATACCCAATAAAAGAGCTTTTATGCTGCAAGAGCACCGGCATGATGAGAGATCAAGGCCATGTGTCATCTAGATTTACATACCCTAATAAAAATATTATACTGCTATGAGGAGAAGGGAAAACTGTGTTGCCAGTGTCAGGTATGATTTATATGCAGCAGAAGTTACAAGAGTGCCTGACATTATACCTGTGACAAAGCTCTTTTGTGGGATGTGTAAGTAGCTCTAGACATCGTGAGAGGACCCAAAGGTAAGTTGAATAATGTTATAGTCGTCATGGATATTAACAAGAACATATAAAGACCTGAAAGGTCAGTAAACAGGGAACAGAGAATAGGAAGGTCCTAAACAAATTGTCCTTGATGAGAAGGTGACCAGTCTTGTTCCTTGTGGTTTAGAGTCTTTTTCTGGAATTTCTGAATGTAGTCAGAAGATATTTTAAGCAGAGTAGGGAATCACCATAGAAACAGGTGACTGAGGGCACCAAAATGACCTCATAATGGAAATTCTGTGCTCTGCTGACTGTGCACCTGATACTGCCCTGCACTTGTCATCACCTTCTCCCTCTACGGGTCTGCATTTTGCAGGTTGGGTGACCCTCATTCCCTTGTCCCACATCTGGACTTCACAATGCTGCAGGATGCAGAGGGGGGAGCATGCCTTTCTGTAAACAACCCCACGCTCCCACCACCTGTGTTCCTGGCTCTGAACTTTCCCTCTGTTTCAAAGACTCAGCAGCATGGGAGTTGGGGTGTGATTCTCCAAAGGAAAGTCTTCACGTGAAGAGGACTTCTGATAGATAACCTACACTTAAACGGGAGTACAGGAAGAGGAAAAACTTGTAGAAAGGGATATAGCCGTGAATGAAGTCAGGATGAGGGACAGCAGAGATAGATTGCTGGTATTAATAATGAGATGCATACCTATGAATAGGGAAGTGAATATAGCGTATTACAGAGGATGGAGAATTATTTAAGTCAAAGGAAAAAGGTGATGTAAGTATAATGAAGCACAGTTCATGGAAAAAAAGACATCAACTGATCTGATATGAGGGGACAGTTTCCATGTACCAGAGAATTAAGTTCCTGGAGAAACCTTCTGAAGGTAACCAAGCAGTGCTAGAACGAAGCTGACGTAATTATGAAAGAAATTAAACAAGCTGGATGTTACAGCTGGCAGGAAAGTGGCCATACTGGTCAAAACATCCTCTGATGGGTCTGTTTGTCAGTGTTACCCTAAGTATACATCTTATACAAATGAAATACTCGAAAGGGGCCTCAGTCTTAAATCCGCACTGTAGCACAACACAGGAGAAGTCCTTGGCACTGGTAGCTGTTAAGCATACACCAAAGCCCTTCTCTACCATCATGGCTTTCCCACAGCTTGCTTGGCCTCTGGCCCTCCTTTGGCTGAGTCAGCTTGGTCCTACCCAGCATAGGGGCACTCAGGGTGGGAGGTGGGCTGCAAACTGGCAGTGTGGATCCATGGCACTGGACTCAGGGAGTCCCTAGTTTCAGAGCCCCCTGCTTCTCCAAGAGAGCAGCAACAGTTTCCCACACACAAAGCAAGTCAGCCTGTGCTGGAACAGAAACCTTGGGGGAAGAACAAAGGGTAATTAACACCCTGTAGTTAGACAATGGGGTCTGGTATACAATGTGTAGGTTAGAAAGTCAAAGCATACAAAGCATACAAAGCCAGAAGAGTCTTCTATGTGAGCTGCAGCTAATGCTCTACCTATGGTTCCTAATAACATTCATTTTAACCAAGAGCCTGATCAATTACCCGTGTGTCTTGATTGCAGGGATGGTTAGGTGGAGAAATAATATGTCTGGTAGCAAGGAAATGCTGTAATCTGCCTGGTCTTTGCTAGGGATGAGAGCTGGTTTTGAGCTGCGAGTGGTTCTCGTTACAATTGTGTTGTGCGAGTGTTGAGTTCCATTTCTGGCTGCTGGCCTCTGATAATGAAGTAATTTGAATAAACACGTTTTCCATATCAAAGGAAAACCAAGCTTCTTCTCATCCTTTCTACAGCTTACAACAGTTTTCTATAAACTTCTCCACTTCATGATAGATTGTTTTAACATTATTTAAGTAATGCAAATATAAAACAATTTAGGGATGTAGTTTCATGTTTCACACTAATTTGGTCTTATTTTCATAGAATCCTGATGAGAAGATACAGAATGGAATACTCTACATTTTCACAAAAATATGTCTTTTATGTATGGTATTTTTTTTTTGTATTTGCTGCTCAAGATCCTTTTACCTTACTTTTGTTGAATATCCAGTTTCCTTTGGAGAACTTTTGAAGGTTCAGCTAGCAACAACTTTTTGTGGAGTTATTAAAGTACGTGCTTGACAAGAATAATTTATTATGAGTATGTGCAAATATTTTGCTCCTTGTATAGGCTGTTTACAGGTTTAATGCTGGAGTACTTTATGCATACATGAATGTATTTTATATATACATTTTTGACATTTATAAGCTCCAAAATAATTTTAATAATTTTTAAAGCTACTAGGTGCAATAAAATAGTGAATTTCTTGTGATGCGAATTAAACTTTTTCATAAAATTTAAACGAAACTTCTACATGAAACTGGTCATAAATATATTTTTGGCTCTTCTCGACATATGAAATTATGTACAGTATTATTTCTGTTGCAGACCTGAGAACAGAATAAACAATATCTTCATTGCCACAATATATATCAGCATTTACCATTGCTGCCTGCCCTCCAACCTCAGCTGTGTTTCTCAGCACCCTCCATGGGTTTGTGATTGACGAAACTTGAAAAGCCCCAAATAATACAGATGTCACCACTGATATTTTGATGCATTATCACAAATTCTCCTCACTGTTAGGATGAAATGCACTTTGTCCCGACTTTGTTGATCTATGGAGACCTCATAGATTTCTGCTGATGAAGGGGAACACTGTCTCTTCATTAGCATGGTCTCTTGAGGGGTGCTATCACTTGCAGAGGAGCAGCACCACTGAGCAACTTCAGTGTCCATAATTCAACTGCACAAAATTCTGTTTTGTCATCCACAGAAAATGTGTCAGAGCTACGTGAGCTCTCTCAGATCCCTCACAATATCTTTTTAATATAGACATGTCCCTTTGAGTCTGAGTTACACAGAACATAGCTACTACCTGGGAGGGAGGAAATCGATGGAGAGATCAGCTGGATGTTTTTTCTGTCCTGCCTGTTGTAATTGTCATCATTGCAACAACGTGGCTTTGAATTTCTGGGATCTGAACATCTAACCATAACACAAGGCAATTTCAGGTATGACGAGCAGTTGGTTGCTTATTCCTCTTCAAAAAAGAAAGATGGAAGTACATGTGCAGCAGCAGTAGCTTTGGAATAAATGTAATATCATATCCTATCATCTTTGAAGAGGCAATAAATACTTTTTTGACAATGGCACAATATTTATTCTGCTATTATTTTCCTATAGCTCCCCATCTAATCAATTTTTTTTCTGTTCTGAGTTGTTGACATTGAACTGACCTGGATGATGGCTTTATTATGCAAGTAATATTTTTCAGCATGATCTTATGCAATGAATAATCTCTCTTCTAACATTAAGAGCTGAAGATGCAATCCTATACCACAAAGCTATGAAATGGATTTGTGTTTTGACAGAAGGAGTTAGTAAATGACTAGCATTTTATAAACCCTTATTTCTGCAATGAAAATGTTGAATTTGTTCAGAAATAATTTACATCTTTCTGTGGTATCCTGAGTACTCAAACATTCTCCACTGCAAGGTTTTCCTGTGCATGGTAGCTTCTACACTAAATCCTTCTCATCTTGTCTTTGTTACATGTAATGTCCCCCTCCCTTAACGCTAGTACGTATGGGAGTTGTAAATAAGATTTGTCTTTTTCAAACAATCAGTCTAAGCGTCAAAAGACTCTTTTGTGCTGTCAGCTGTACAAAGGCAAAATAACCTGTTGCATAGCTGACTTTTTTCCAGTTTCTGCATGTTTTCTTTTTCCTGGAAAAATAATTGAACTTCATAACACAAAGCGCTCTGGAAGGCAGTAAAGGAAATAATACAGTGATCTTTTAGGAGCATATACTTTGAGTAAGTGCTTTCATTAATGAATTCTTAGCTTAGTTAGTGGTGGCCTGTCTTTTGGATATTCCCCCTGCCCCCACGAATGATGCACCAAAAGTCAAACCAGGCTTATCTGACACATAAAAGAGGTAAATTTTCACATCTTCACCATGTACAGATGTCTTTCGTATCACGACTGAGGTCAGTTAGATTAAATCCCTCTGCATTTTATAGCTGTACTGCAGTTGTTCCATGTACCTCATCTGGAATCTTGGGGCTTGTCAACAGAGAGAATTAATGCACAAGCTATGGTGTTAACTTACAGATCCATAGTTGCTTTTGCTGATTCAGTGTGTGGATGATAAGTGCACATCAAGTGCAGAGAAAAATTATCCTGTCTCTGTGGGAGCAACATACCTTAAAAAATGTCACTACTAGGGTATCTTCTAAAAGAACTTGAAAATGTCAGTGCTCAAAGTTTCCTATTGGCTATTATCCCTAACAGGAGCGAGTCTGAAGGACCAAATTTGCCAAGGTCAGTTTGTTCAATGTAATTAAGACCATAATTAAATTTTTGGTGAGCTGTGGGGCTGTGATAGTCTTAATGAAGACAAGTAGATATGCAAAAGACTTTATCCTTTCTACTTGACAATTCTTGGTAAGTGTGAAATACTCCATCAATTTCCTTGGCTGTCAAAGGCGAGAGATCTCAAGTATACCATATAGAATTATTTCAACAAACTAATTCATAGCTGTTCTGTAATTATTATTCTGCAATATTAATGTGCCTAAGTTTCAGCAGCATCTTAGAACATCATTGCCTCAGCATAGGTGGATCTGTCTCTCGCTTGATGGTAGGGAAAGAGATGTAATTCTTACTGCAAGCCAATATATATTGCGTGCATCATTAGGTAACGATCCGTGTGAAGGCTTAGCGCAGAGTTCTTAATATGCTGTAAGCTGCATTCTAATTTACTCTGCAGTAATAAGAAGTGTTGGGTAGACAAGCCTCACGCAACACCAGGAAGAGAAAATCCTGAGTGTAAGGTTATATGTATCCTGTATGCAGACTGCAAAAGAATCTAGCACAGCGTTTTGCAGAAGGTTTACAATAAAAATACAATAAAGCCGATCATAGAATTTCTAAAACGTGCTTCCCTTCCAGAAGTATACCTCTAGGAAGACAGAGAGTAGCGTTTTGTTATTTAGTATTTTGGGGGGTTTGTTGCTTGTGGTTCCATTGAGACAAGATATGGAGCGTTTGTGTGGAGCACTTACATTGCCTGAGGAATTGGAAGCTGTAGATAGAAATGCAATCAGCAGGCAGTGGAGCATAGGCAGAGCTGGTGCGCCTTTTGCACCTGAGACTTCATAACATTCATACTCATCTAAAACTTTTCCAAACCTGAATCATATGATGTTTCCATACTCACTTCCTGACCTTAATAATGGTCTTTCAGAATGAGAAAGAGGTTTCAGAGAAGCAGTTTATGATTTATGTACGATTTCCCAGTTCTTCCTAGGACAAGTCTTACAAGGTCAGACTCTCATGTGATATTTTTACTAGTTGAACAGAGGTACTTGCAGGTAGGAATAAATAGCCTTTATGGCAGCTGATTCGGCTTCTTTTATTTATTACTGCAAAATGATGTTGGAGAAGAGCTCATGAGAAAATGAAACAGGCTTTTACTGAAATGTTATTTATTTATCTTCTAATAATTCTTGTAAATAACCATTCTTAGTATTTTTGATTACTTGTTTGCCTGGCGGAGTGAGCTTCCATAAATCTGTCAGGCATACGTGGCTGTGCACAAATATCTCTCGACTTAGACAGCTGCCCAAGAACAAGACCCTCATCATCAGAGATGAGGGTGGGTAAATAAGGCTGAAGTGAGAGTGGGCAGTGGATCTCATCTAAGTGAACCTTGGTTATTCCGTAACGAGTGTTAGCAGTGTTTTAAACATGGTGATGTACTCCTGACTTACTCCCTCCCCACCTCCTCTTTGCAGGACATGAACATGGACCTGATAGGTATCAGCAAATGAATGCCTGCTCTGGCTGCATCTCCCAAGGGTAGGCACAATTAAGTTCAGGCTTTGTGGGAAAAGCATATCTAAGTATCAAGGTGTTTTCTCTTAACAAGAGCTTTCAGTCATCCTCCTCCATGTGAAAATGCTTCTGTGAAGCTCTGTGCCAGAGCTTTCTTCTGGGCTTCTTGCACGGCACACCAAGGCTTACCAGTACATCTGCTCCATTCTGCTATGCCCCAGCAACTTGTGTAATAAGCCGTTACACGACTCAGGATGACACCACCAGCTGTGGCTTGTTCTCACAAACTGTTTTGAAATTATTTATTCAATTTAGCAAATTTGCTGGGTTTTATCTTGCTTATCGTGCTGTTTACCTGTGTAGTATTTTTAAAGCTTGTTCACCACTGTCCTGCTCATTGCTGCATTTATTTTTGTTTTTATTTAATTCTGAAATTCAGGAAGAAGAAAATTCTGCACAAGTAGTTCTGACTTCCTTAGGGAGATTTTAATAAGCATACAAATTTATGATGATTTATTTATGTTACTATAAACCCTAGTCACAGCTACTTCTAAATGTAGATCTCTTCTCAATTTTTCTTATCTCTCTCTTCCTGTTCCCATTTTTCTTGCAGTAGCATTAATCCTTCAACACGGGCATCATTAGTTTGCAGGACCTGTAAGAACGTTTCTTTTATGTCTGTGTACCACGCAACACTAATTCATCCGTTGGTCTGGTTGTCAGGGTTAATATGTTAGTATGAAAAATGTTTGCTGAGAAACATCTGCATTATTAAAGATTATGAATAAACTCAAATGAGGGCAATTCATCTGATGAAGAATAGCAGTACACTTCATGAAACAGCCTTCGGTTTGAATGACAACCTGTAAAGGAGGCGGTGCTGCTCCACTGATCTGAGGGCTCTCATGGAAACTTGTCCAGGTTGCTGCCAGAAAACTGGGGTGTTCTTGGTCCAATTCACTCAACTTTACTCAAAAATCTCCTTCAGACTAAGTTTCAGACCCAATAGCTTCAGATCTAGCAGTCATTTCAAGAGCAGGCAGGTAACTTGGGCAGCTCTGTTGATGGAAATCTGGGGCCAAGGTGCCCTGAGAAAGTCCATGGTGCAACAGCTCAGTGAGACAAGCTCTAGAGGAGCACCTAACCATCATATCTTTCGTATTTCCAGTGCATGAAAAAGCTCAAACACATCTACATAATGATATGTAATAGAAATAAACACTGAGAAGAATATTTTAAATGTGATGAGAACATTTAGTTTAGAGATGTACGTACCAACAGCGGTCACATCTATCTGTGTGGCAGCTGGGAGAGCTGGATTCTGTGAGTTGTACACAGAATGAACTGTGGAAGGTCCTGGCCTGGCATAACCAAGTACTTGATAAATTTCTTCATTTGGACGTCTCTCCGTTCTCGTGGACAAAGCAGTCTGTATTATAGAGCAAGAAGGGATAATTTTACCCATTTATTCAAGACTAACCGAGTACTTAAAAATAATTAGGTAGGCAGACATATAAATGGATGTGGAACTTTGCCAGGTGTGACTACTGATATATCTTTACAAAATAATCTTCAAGATCAGTTGGACCAATCACAAAGTGAACGTTTCAGTGAGCATGGCATGATTATATTTCCAATTTGTTTTCCATATCATCTTATATCCTTCTCATGGGAGTCAACCTTATACGACCCACCATTAACACTAGGTAGATGCAATATGATTAAAACACAAGTGTAATTGATGTTTGCAGGAGTATGCATTGTATTCTGTAAATAGAGAACAGGACACACATCTATGATTTCTTTATATCTGACTGAGAATGCATTATAAGCCTAGAGCCCAAAGGTGTAGCATAGGATTAAAAGATTTATTATATCACCTTACGTTTGCCCTCTCCTGACCCTGATGTATTTATAATTGTCTGCTATGCTACACAATAACCTGTTTTATTCCTGACATATCATTAATCAGTTAAACACAAATTAGACTGGCCTATAGGTTTTTTCCTTTCTTTCTCCACCCAGCCTCACTATTCTGCAAGTCTCTGAAATATTCTACATGTGTCTGATATGAATCATTGTTGCTGTTGGAAACTGTGGAACAGCTGCCTGTGAACCTTCCTCTTTGCTGACTTAGAGCGCTGTATTAAAAATTGTCTATTACTTTGTTGGCCAAAATTTCTAGTGGAAGAATTCAACTGACATCAGTAGAATTATGCAAGCATATAATTTTCCCTTAATATCAGACTAGCATCAAAGATCCTTACAAAATCAAAGTTAACACAGAACAGTCTTCTTTCTGTCTGTTCCATATTACTGTGCGCATGGAGTTACTTTGCAACTGCATTATTGAATATCCATGACAGTCAGAAGAGATTCACACGTTGGTCTCAAGTTCTTGTTTCTAATACAAGAATCACAGAGCAACACAGAAATGTCTTTTGCTGGTTGTCTGCGTTATTGTTGATTCCATGGAACACAGCTATAAATTTGTGTGACTGCAAGTTGGTCATGTCCCATGCCAAGATTTCAAATGTCAAACTCAATGGTTTCAATTTTGATTGAGTTCTCAACATAAAATAAATTTAGAAAGTAAAGAACTTGAGTTACTAGTTGTTAGTCCTAGATGATGAGTTTTCTCCATCTTAGACAGTGAAACATCTGATTCCTTTTTCATGGTTAAAAACCAAATATACTCATGATATTAAAAGCTAGAATAATTTCTTTAAAATTTTTGAAAAAAACCCCAAATTTTTTTATTTGAAAAAACCGTACAGATTTTATTACAAAGTTGCTCAATTTATGTATTTAATAACTATTCACAAATAGTTGCTGTACCCCTGCAATACTTTCTTTAGCAATTTTTAGATTAGGATTATCTGACTGTGCACCACCAGTATTCACATGGTATTTTTTCAGCCATGTAGTAGGAGCTTTTTCAAGCAAGTAGTCTTGATAATATTATCACAAATAATTGTCCAAGCCCTCAAGAACAAATGACACAATGAGACAAAGGATATTGGGCATTGCGAAAATCATGAATGAAACTTATAAGTGTGTTTCTAAATTACTTAACCACTTCCAGTTAAGACCTATTGAACATTACATGGAAGAACTGACTGTATAATAAGAAAGTGCCTCCCCTTCCTTGCCTTTGCCTTCTGAAGAATTCACAGCTATCCATCCCAGCATTCCAGTTGTGGGAGTCATCTCACCATGCTTCCATGACTGTGTCACATCTTTCCTGCTGCACCAGGGCTTTCAGCTCCTCCTAGTTATTGCTCATACTGAGTACATTGATGTAGATGCAGGTGTCCAGTTTTTATATCTGAGTCAGATGCTGAATGCTGAAACAGGCGAGAGGTGATATAGGCACAAGCCCTCCACACCATCTGTCAGCTGTACTATTAGCACGGCCTGTCCAATCTCTTTGAGAAACTGGAGGCAAGGTAGTGAGGATGTTTGATTATACGGCATATTTGTTGTTATATGTAAATTAATTATGTCCTTATATATCCGTGTAAAGATCTGTAACATCCTTGAATACAGTTTAACTGGGAAAAAGTTTTATCAGCTAGATGGACGGCTCTGTGTATGAAAGGGACTGTACTATTTAAGCCGTCCTGATTGATATTTAATTCGAAGGACCACCAGGACCTTAATAGTCTCACTGTGCATTTAGTATCCAAAGAAATCATACAGAGGAGAAATTGTACTAAAATTGCCTGTAATCTAACGCCAAAAGCTAAATTATTATTGGCTAAAATAACCCAGTGGAAAGTTTTTTAAAAGAAGGGGATGAACAGATTGTATAGCAAAAAGAGAGGGGAGAAAAATATGCTCAGAAAGCACCTCAGTTCTATCAGCTCCCTGGGGTGAAAGAAGAAGATGATTAGTATTACTTTCTGCCCTAGGACCTGTCCGTTATAGGACTGAGACACTAAAGCCGTCATTTAGGAACCTTTTGCTTAGATATAGTGTTATTTCACAATGTATTAGGTTTGACTGCTGAGACTTTCAGTTCAGTTTATAACCTGTTAATTTAGACTTTCCCTTTTGCTTTGCAGGAGTAAATATTCTATTTTTCTTTTGTTGTGCTTATCTCATTTTTCAGGTGAGTCCAGACTAATTTAACTCATTTAACCCTGTTCTTACAGGTACGTGCAATAAGTATGGAAAACACAGGAGCTGTTTTTCATAAAGCTGTGAGAGTCAGCTCAGACCCAGCAAGATTCTGGGAGAAATTCTCTTAGATGAGTTTAATCCAAGGAGCAGGCTTGTCTGTGCAAGACGGTCCTTGGCTTCAGGTAGCTCCCAGCTATCAGAGGTGGCATTGGCATTTGGCTTTGCATCTTTCAAACTGAGGGCTGAATCAGTGTTTCGGAAGGATTCAGGTTGCTGCTGCATGCCAGCTTCAGCTCTCACAGCCTGCAGAGCAGTTGGTCCAAGAGCTAATGGAGCTGGGGAATTTTGAAGTGCCTAAGCAGAGCCATATGCTGTTGAACAGTTGGACTCAGATTCATTTCAGCAGGCTGATGAAAGAAGACACATACTTTCTGCTCTTGAGGGGCTCTCCAAACTGACAGAGCTCTTTGCAACCTTTTGCAGAAGGGCCTGGATGAACTGCCACAGCCACAGGCAGCAAGAATGTTGAGAAGACAAATAAGTAGCTTAGTTTGCACTGGAATACACTCGTGCCTTCAAACTGCTTTGTTTGCTGGAAATTCTGAAAAATTACTTTCTGTAGTGGCACCAGACTGAGTCTTCAGTCACAAAAAAAAACAGGTGTACCACCAGGAAGTTTTTCTGCCAGGCTTCTCATCTTCCACCAGCAGAGCAGTTTGACCAAGATCAAAAATATTTTGGAGGCAGGTGCTGAGCAAGCCCTTCTACCCTCCTGTCTGAAGAAAGGTGTTGAACCATACAGTTGAACAGGTGTCAGTGACTAAGTTTTAAATAGACTATCACTACTGTCAGAAAACAGAAGAAGATTTTCTTTAGAGAGACAATATTTTAAGATGCATAAATGTGCAATGCAGTTTATTCAATGCTCTGAATCATGAATACATACAGGAAAAAAGAAATCTTATTTTTCAATTTAATTCCAATGGAGAAGGAACTTGCTGCTACTGAAAAGCCTGAGGATGTATAATCAAGCAAGCAGAATTGCTCCCGAGACAGCAGGCTATCAAACATGCTACACATCCAAATTTAATAGTGAATAGTCTTTAGATTGCTTAACAAAACAACCTTGAAATGTGTGAAATTCAAAACTATTGTGAAACGGCATGTTTGAACAGTGCAGGAGAGATAAGGATCTGGTTTCTACTGCAAGAGCATGTATCAAAAAGTATGATTACACAGTAGGGCACCTTTCTAATACGGAAACAAGTAGAAAACAATTACTGAGATGTAGCACCTGCCTGAATGAAGCCCTTTAAGCATTGAATTTGCTTAGCAGTATTTTGTTTGCTTTATTGCAAACATATGTTAAGACTAACTTAACTTTTCCCTGGGCTAGAGAAATGACTCTATTATCCCATGAAGCCCTTTCCAGGAAGACTTTCCTTTGATCCTCTGAGGTTTTTAGGTAAATGAAGAGGAATGCCTGTATGAAATGGTCTTCTCAAGTGACTCTGAGATCGGATCTAATCAGAGACACACAGGGTTTTTTTGTGTCAGATCATCTGAAACTGCAGTTGTACCAATTACGTTTAATTAATGCTTCCACTAGAAGAGTTTACTCAGCTTCTGGATATGTAACAGAGTGTATTCTCTACCCATGGCAGATAGCTTTTCATGAGAGATTACCAGATTGCAGGCTAAGAGCTCTTTATAAAGGACATTCAAGGAGGAAGGGTCAGGGAGGCTTGCCCTGTTTGTAGAAGAATGGATGGACTCCACAGAGTTGTCTTTGAGAAAGTAGTCACAAGTGACACGGACAAGACTAAGGTACTCAGCAATGCTTTTGGCCTCAGTTTTCAAAGGTAATTTCTATTGCCATATGTCTCAAGGCCCTGGGTGTCAAGGCAGGGACTAAAAGATCCCCCAAATAACCACAACATACACAAACCCATGGCACCTGATGAGATGCATTCAAGGGTCCGGAGGGAAATGTCTCATGTGGTTGCCAAGTCACCATTTATCATATTTGAAAAGTCATATCAATCAGGCAAAGTCCCCAGGGACTGGCAACAGAGAAACTTCACACAGCTTTTAAAAACAGTAAAAACAATGATGCTGGCAACTACAGACCTGTCAACTTAAACCTTGTGCCCAGTAAGTTTACTGATCCTCTTGGAAGACATGTCAAAACTTATAGAAGACTGGCAGGTGATAAGAGACAGCCAACATGACTTCCCCAAGGGCAAATTGTGTCCCACTAAACTAGTTGCCTTCCATTACGGAGTGACAAGGGAACACCAGCAAACAAGAGAAGAGCTCTTCTTCTTTCAGGTAGATATAATCTACCTGAAATTCTGTAAGATCTTTGATACTATCCCACACAATATTCTAAACTGGAAAAATATGGGCTTGATGGGTTGAAAACAAATTGTCTGAGTGACAGTGTCTGAAAAGTTATAGTCAATGGCTTGATGTCCAGCTGGAAGCCAGTAATTATAATGTAGAAAATTATATGCTACACACATTTTAGGGACACAAAATATACAACTTTTTTTTTTCCCAAGTCAGAATAGGAAAGAAATAAATTTCAAAGACATCGTACTTCAAGGGGTGCCAGAATTTAACACCTCCTACCATGATCTTTTACTTTCATTTTTCTTTCCTCACAGAACATAATTGTATGCTTTCAAGGTGAGGAAAATAGGCAAAGAAAGTTAGTCAGGGCCAATTACTTGCAGCAGGACTCATCTGTCTGAAATCTTATGTCTATATTTGAGTTACCTAACCTTGGCTCCCCTTACAGTAAATGAAGGGATATTTTCAAGTATATTAGAGGGATATTTAAGACAGGTTAGATGAATTGCATATGAAATTGCCACTTTCATTATACCGACTTTGAAGGGAGTCTATCTCATATGTAGACATAATTAAATTAAATGAGTGACACTCTAGATGGTCCCTTTCTTGCCAGCCCTCCAATACAGGGCTGCCATAATCCTATAGAAGAGATTTGCAAAACTGGGGAAGGCCAGAATGAGGGTGTAAATTATGCCCTTCAGAGGTAGTCATATATCATGTGTTTAAAAGGAAAACACTGCAGGTTAAATAAATTCTATTAAATCAGTATTTCATAAAGTAAAAAAAATGGGCAGTAAGAACTCCCCATGTAGAAATGAAAGGCACTGAAAGAATCAGCAGCCTTACTGAGAAGTGGTAGGCTCATTTCTAAATTTGCTTTAGCATGATTAACAGCTGAAACAAACTCTAAGGATGGTGATTAGTTCACACTGCCTTCAAAATTAGACTTGACTTCTTTCTGGAAGATTTTGTAGACAGTGCTTTGTATCCAGTGAGAATAGAGGATCTAATGGTCCTTTCTAGCCTAAGAATCAATGAACCCATTAACAACTTGGACAGCACATTACAGTTAAGACCTTATCCTGCAATCAGACAATATTACCTTTTCTATGCTGCAAATTCATGCACTGCACTCTTACTCCCTACCTCTAACTTCAGGTTATCTTCTTGATGAGCCAGGCTACTTTTGCTGCTGTGTTAACTCACATAACAGCTCAGTACCAGCAGCAGCAATTGCATGTCGTGCATTTCAGCTGGTATTAACCGAAAAGGTGAGTGTGACTGACGATGAATTTCTAAGTGGTTGAAGAACCTAATATTCCCTGCTGTTTCTGTCTTATTGAATACACTGAACCTCCACTACTTGAATTAACTTTTTTTGCTTAAAACTGAAAAGTTCTTAGGTTTTGTTGTTCACTGCAGTGGAAGAGGAAATGCTTTTCTTTCAGCGAAACTGAAATGATTGTGCAAGGACTGTTCGCAATTGGTAATATCACCCTGAGCATCCAGACCTCTGCTTGTTATGCCCTTAACATTTTTTCATGCCACTTTTCATATAAAATTTCCCTTCTGCATGGCAGGTACACCCTAATTCTGCTTCAGACCCCTGCTGACGCCTCTTTTCTTGGTGGAATTGTAGAGCAGTGAGTCAAAGGCATTAACTGAAATTTTCTCTGTGGTCACGAAATTGTGAAGGAGGGCTACTCTGTGCCAGTTGCCCTCCCTGAGAAGTCATGTACATCATATATTCTTGTAATTATTCTTGCGTACTCATTCTCTCTTAGCCTTTCCCCTCTTCCTCTTCACAATCCTATTAATTGTAAATAAGGGTGTCTGTGGAGAATTTGCATATGTATGAAGTTTTTCCCAGTCATGGTTTAGATGAGGAGGTCTGAAACTAAAAATCTTAAGGGGAAGATGAAATACTGGGCTATTGAATCTCATCAAACTCAAGGGACATCCAGTTGCTATGGAGAGTTATTTGAATCGTGCTGATGTGGGTACCTACACAGGGTCAGCTGGAGAGGCTGCTCCATAGGCTCCCTAGGCTCCATTGACGTAGTTACTTCATCCATATGGAGATACCTACACCAAGGACATCTTATACGAATTCCCTGCTTGCTGTCATTTTCAGTTGTCATTTTCATTGCATTCTTCACACAATGGCCTTGGTTTCAGCAGAAGGCTTGAAAAGTGCCTTCATTCCGGCTGGTCTTGGTGACAGACATCTCTGGTGGCAGCTGCTCAAGTTAAGGATGCTGATAGATTCAAGCTTTTCACTTTCAGGGTAAGTACTCACCATTGTTTTGTAATAAATAAAGGAACTGTAACACCAATATCTCTTCTTTGAAAGAAAATATCATCTTTTTGGTGCTGTGATGTGTTTTAGGTGCATAAATGTCTTTTCAATAGGGTCTTCAGTTGACAAAGGTAAGGAAAAACTCTTTTCTGGGTCTTCTTACTCCTATTTTTGCCATTTGAAGATACATGCTGTACTTCTCTTAAGCACCAAGAGTGTAGAGATGGGTACTGGCATCTCAGACAGAAAGTCAATTTAGCCTGATTTTGCACCAGAAGCTAGCTCAGTACGACGATCCAGGAACTATTCTCATTTATATTTCGTCCCCATTAGTGCCTTATTTTCAAGCCCCTCTTTTTTCTGACATTGCTGTGAGTCTTCCTAAGACCTCCCTAGGTCTGACTCAGTATCATATTATCTGACTCTTAATGCGTTCTGTAGCAAGCTTTTACAATGTCAAGTTTCATGGTTTTTTACCATGGTTTCGTGGTTTTATGACTCCAGTCACAGAATCATGGAATGGTTGAGGTCGGAAGGGATCTCTGGAGGCCATCTTGTGCAATCTCCCTCCTCAAACAGGGACACCTGGGCCCAGTTGCTCAGGACTGTTTCCAGACAGTTTTTTAACTTCTTCAAGTAAACACATGTTTCCTGATGTTCAGAGAGAACCTGCCATGTTTAGGTTCGTGCATGTTGCCTTGGTCTTGCCATGGGACACCACTCTGAAAAGGCCTGCTCTGCTCCCTTTGCACCTTTCTGTTAGGTATTAATCTCCTTTAAGCTTCCCTCTGAGCCTCCTTTTCTCCAGGCTGAGCAGTTCCATATCTCTCAGTCATTTTTTATAGGGAAAGTGTTCCAGTCTCTTTATCGCCTTGGTAGCCCTCTATTGACTCTCTCCAGAATGGAGATGTCTCTATGGAGAAGCCCACAAGAGGAAACACCAAAAAGTAAGTTCTCATTCATTTTTTGCTGGCATAACTCTGGAGGAGTAAGACCTCACCCACTACAAATTATTCTCTGTGAAGTTTCAGCTCTTTGTTTCTAGAATTCACTGAAGTGGCACTTGTCAAGCTTTTTTCCAATTTAGTTTACTTAATCTTAGTTCACTTCTTTGCTGAATAGTAAATCAATGTTGGAAAAGGTTTATAAATGTAATGGCAAAAAGCACATCATTTAACGAAACATATTAATAGATAATTAGGTTAGAAATCAAGTCAGATTTTAAGACAAAATTGTAAACCGTGAGAATAGAGCCTGAATGGTTTAGTCATAGCTTCAAAAGCTTCTTCTGTAGCTATCAGTTTTCCAAAATTCGGTTAGTGTTCTTTGGACAGAGTTATGTTTGTGTATATGGTCTTATGTTGTCTTGCCAGATTCCAATCTAAATAATTTAATTTGTATATATCAGATTTTCTGTGGTGTTTCACATTGTTGCCCTTTTCCCTCTCAAAGGCTTTCATAAGACTAAGAAAATGACAAAATCCTATTATGTTGTTAATGAAGTCAGTCTAACAGCTGGAGTTCAATGATGAAGTAATTATCTTTTCTGATAGGTGTACATACAAACATATCGATTCACCAACACACTTTGCACACTTTACCAGTGAAAAGCATGAACAGGATGGTCATAATTGGTGAATACTTATCTAATTCCTGATCTATAATATAAGTGAATACATGCTGCCTTCCAATTTCCATCTCCACTTTTGCCCACTGATTCCTTTGTTCAAGACTTACTTTAGCAGTCAGCACTAGTCTGACAAAGAGGCGACATCAGTGAAAAATTAAGATCTAATATTAATAGTTGTATTTTTAGAATTTGTAGTCTATTGTAACAGTTTAAAGTTAAAATCTTACCCTTTTGGCGCATCTTGCATTCATGTCCTCCTTCTAGTGCCAGCTCTGCTTCCTGTATCTCCTAAAGGTAGTTACAGCTTTTCTCACTGGTGATATAAGTTATGGCAAAATAAATACAAATTAGGAGTTCTGGACATGGGAAACCTCTCTGAGCTTAGCAGAACTGAAACAATCATCATTGATAGAAACATGTAGGGTTTGATCCTTTTTCCATGGAAGTAAATGGGGTTATAATCTAAGTGATTTCATAGGCACGTGTCAAGTAGAATTTTTTATTTTCACAGCACATAGTGAAGCGAACTGTATTAAATTGATTTCCTCATGTGTTAATTAATTTGATTTTCCTAACCAAATACTTCAAAGGAAATTAATGAAATCAATATCCCCACAGAGTGACAGGTTTCTCACTCATTGTTTCATACAGCTATCTGCCTCCTTCCCTCTGGTTTTGCCAATATCCCAAAAACATCTTCATTTTATGTGGATAGATTGCCCTTAGTGAAATGCAGTGACTCAATCCCACACAGACAGCTGAGAAACACCCTCGAGACTTTCTCCAGAGGTCTTCTAGATGTAAGTGGTCTAACTCTGCTGGTTATGATTTGTCTCTGGAAATGTCGTGTTTGAAAGTTCACTGGGTCTGTTGGCAAAGACATGCATGCTTTTGTTAGATTTCATCTGAGGCTGGAAGGGTGGTACTTTTGCTATTGTGCTGCAAGCTTAAGGACAGGACCCCATCTCTTGGAAGCATAATGATGAGTCAGAACTTTAAAATCCCTCCTATGACAGAGGGGAAAATGAGTAGAGATAAAAAAATACATATTTTTTTCACGCCCGAAGCCAAAAAAGGCTCCTAAACCAAAACAAGGTTTTTCTAGAAAATAGTTTTCCTTACTTCTTCACAGTCAGAGGAAGGGAATTAGAAATCGATGATCCATGAAAATATATACTTTTAGAAACGTATCAAACTACAGGAAGACAGAATTCTGTTGAGATCTGAAATGCTGGTACAGTGGCTTACTTGCAACAGTATGAAACACATTCCTTTCATCTTCCCGTTTTGCCACAGAGATGTGCAGGGGTTTTTAAACCTATTTTTAAAGATAATTTGAGTTGATTTTTTGTAATGTATAAAAGTTAGGACAGACTGAGATTATATCAGTCTATATAAAACCATTGTTTTATTGATTAAAATTCTGTACTGAAAGATTTTTCTTGTTGTTGTTTTTTTCAAGTGATTTCATTAACCTTACGAATAAAACAATATAAAGGATCATTTCCTGAACAGCTGGAGTACATCTCAGCACATATTTTATCCCAGCCATCCAAGAAGTGCGAGCAATTCAGATTCTGAAAAGGTACATTGATGCCTGTCAAACTCAACATCTCCTAAGGAAAAAACAATGTGTTGACCCTGATTTTTCGTTTTGAGCAGATAACACTCGCCAGAAGGGGTGAGGCCCTCTGCAGAACATGGAGTTTACCACTGAAGGGAACTCAGAAGATCTTCATCAAAGACAGTGAGGCAATCAGAAAGCTGTTGTTGGTCATTTTATTAAAGCACAGCAACTTGTCATTTCATTCATTACATATTCTTAGTATCACCCAGTGAGAATTCTCTGGAACTATATGAGCACCAATGACTATCTTTGCTTCACTGCTCATCCTCCTTCCTTTGCAGTTTTTCATGACACAAGTTATTCGTTATCCCTCAGGGCACCTTCCTCTACCAGAACTAACGATAACATAAACGTGTTCCAGCTCCTAAAGAAAACTATGCAGAGAACTCCAATTGTATGAACACTCAGGGCTAGCTCACAGAGGGAATTTGCTGTTTGCAAGTTCTAATTGGTGAGATCCCCGCTAGAGGGGCAGAGGTAGCTGAGTGCCTGCGTGTGCAGGGAGCAGAGCCAGCCGGGCAGAAGGGCCAGCCCACAACTGTTTGAACCGGGCTCTGAGCAACGCTGCGCTGTCTCATGTGGCTTCACCACTTTGATCTCTGAGAGCTCAGATCCCTACACCACACCACACACTGCAGCTTATGTACAAGCCCTTGCAAGCCAAGAAAGCGCCCTAATTAATGACCAAAGAACAATCACTACTGGAAAGAAGTCGACTAATTCAAATATCAAGCCAAGATTTAACAGGAATCCTGTGCCATGCGTACTATTAAATAAAACAGGTTTGTGTCCTATTTTCCACCATTGCCTGCAGAACTCTGTAAACACCTGGCCACATGTTTTGCTTTTTAAGAGTAACTGTCGTAACTACAGAGGCTTCTTTTTGAATCTAGCTTCAGTATTGGATCATAAATATCGGATCGTAAAAGTTGTTCTGTTGCTGCACTTCACAGCTCATTTCAATTAGGAAATTGTATTGACAGCAGATTGGAAGTGGATGAATTTTTAGTTCTCTATTCTCCTTTTCAGGAAAATACATACTACTCTACATGATATTGCCCTGCTGCAGAGGCATTGGTGCTTCTTCTTGTCTACTAGAAAAATGTTACCTGGTAACATTTGGCTCTTTCATGGTCACATTTCACGAACTCTTCACAGTCATTTGCATAGACAAGGAATATATAAAAATTTTCCTTTCCCATATAGCCTTCCAAATGAGGAGCTCCTGGCTTATAACTAAGCTTATTTTAGCTCCTACGTGCATGATCTTCTACCCTGTTCCTACAGTTCCCAGGGAATTGCACACAACTTACTCTATCTCCTCATATGCATTAATGTACCAAAACGTTGTGTTAGCAGCAGTTGCTGTTAGGATAGTCCTGCTCTTTTTGTCCATTTCATTAATAATTCTGAATAAATTCAAACTCGAAGTTGATATTTGAGTGACTACACTAACAAGAGCCTTCTAGTTTCATACTTTCTCTGCCAAGAAAACCCATCCTTGTGTCCCAGTGTTCCTAATCAATTTAGAAGTTGTGTTGTCGATTCCTGTCTTCTCATGTTGCTGTACGTTCTATTGAAGCCCATGTTCAAAATAATCACCATAATAAAACACACTCAGGTATTTGACTCTAATTAGATATGTCTTACACAGAACAGGTACTTCAAGATCAGCAACACTAATTTAAAAAAAAAAAAAATTTCAAAGGTTTTAGAAACATGAGTGGAAACTATTTTTATTTATTTTCTGATCTCTTTGCCTAGGGAAATGAGTGTATTAGCTATCAAGAAAGAAATTACCAAGACTTCTAAGGGAGAGGAAAATTAAAAGAATAAATATAAAATACCAAAATGATCCAAACATAATCCTGATACAAGATTGTCTCAGCTTTAACTCCCAGTGTCCTGAAATTACACAGCACTATTCTCCCAGAATACAACCCTTGTTTTGAGAAGCTTTTTTTGCTGACTCTCATTGATTGCATTTATGTATTTGTTATTCGTATTCTGTTCGGAATGGTTGTGAAAATATAAGCCATGATTATGTTTTTGAGGTATCTATCTAAAAGTTAGCTCCCACAATAGACACCAGGCTATTTGATAACCACAAGGAACCAAGTGGAAGCCTTGATTGTAAAATGTATAATGGTTTGTCCTTAGTGTAAAAAGGGTGTATAAAGGCTGTTAGTAGAGTAGCTGAAAAACAGCAAAGCCTAACAGAGCAAAAAGTAAAAAACCCTTCATAATAAGATAGTACAGGGGGTGTCGAAAAAACCCAAACAACAAAAAAGCCCCCCAAACCCTAAACAAGACAAACAAAAACCACAGATATTTTCAGATGAAAAGGCCTTATGAGGCATTGCTGAAATCCAGCTCTGCTTGCTATGATTTTTTAAAAATTAACATTTCAGAACTCTATGACCCTAATAATGTTGTTGATGAAAGAACATGTATTAACCAGCAGAATAACACAGTGCAAGCATGCTACAAAGAATGTGTAGATGATTTGTTTCTACAAAGAATTGTGAGAAAAGAATACTGACATTTTCATTTATCTAATTCTTTCCAAATGAGAGGTGTGGTCTGTATAAGAGTTGCTAGTTTTCATTTATTAAATACTTATGTAATATTAATAATATTGTTAATTAATTTTTTTAACTTA
Organism: Oreocharis arfaki; assembly: GCA_013398015.1. NCBI lineage: Eukaryota > Metazoa > Chordata > Aves > Passeriformes > Paramythiidae > Oreocharis > Oreocharis arfaki. Next base: position 1,756,802 of record VZRR01006550.1, on the reverse strand, counting down.
ATCCTATATTTCCTATAATATTTTTAATTTCCCTACAACTGTTTTTGAGAGATGCCTCTCCTTAAAATAGAGGTTTAACTGACCTCAGTCTTTCTAACCCTGAAGAGCCTTGCAGACTGGGAAGATTCGGTATTTAAAGCTGCACTATCTGGTAGATATAAATCTTGTATTATCAAGGATGAATCTTTAGGAACAAAGCAGAAATTTCACACCCAGAAGAGAGAGGAGTAATTTCACTGAAAGGCTGAAGCATTTAAAAAGTAATAAATTATTTTTATAACTACCTAATGGTAGACATTACAGAGTGTTCTCTAATTATTAATCCACACATTCACTGCTCTGAGAAAGAAAGACGTTTTGGTGCATAACTTCCTCCAGTTTGATAAGGTCATAGTTCTTCATTATTTCTGATTTGCTATTTGGCACTGAAGAGATTCTCTCATGTCTTTGCTGCCTTGTTCTGCTTGGATATTTCAGATTATGTGTATCTTCCCTTGCTTCACTGTGCAGTAAGTTAGATGCAGATATCAGATATTAATTTTTCAGGTTTATCACCCCTCAAAGCTCTGGTACATCAATAATTCCCTTTTGCTTTCTTATCTGTAATTTCCTTTCTTTTTAGGCTGCTCCAAGACTCAGTCTCTTGGCTTTACCACATGTATTGTTTCTGCAACATATATTCAAACTTTTAAAAGATATAGCATTTGTTACCAAAAGTTCTTTCTTCAAGATTTTTGTTGAGGGACAACAAATCCGTAATGTCTCTCCTAATTCCTGATGCAAAACATAATCTGAATTTATGTCTGAGCTTTGGCTCTTTTATGAAAGGCTTCAATAAAAATATCTAAATGCTGTATAGTGCTCAAATGGAGAACTGCATTTTTTACAAATCAAATTTTTTCAGATTTGTTTTGCTAGTCCCCAAGCTTCACCCCATCTCCTCTGTTATGACAATATTTTCTTTCTCTCTCCCAGAGGAAGCTGGGACCTGCACACATGAAGAAAACAGGGAAATAAAATACAGACAGTGTTTTGTGAATCATCTTAAAAGCCACGTGTGGTGGGAGGAGTGTGTCAAATTATTGTTTGTCATTTTTCTTTTTTTGCTGTAAAGGGTTTTTTACTGCTTGTCTTGTCTCATCTTCTTTGTGAGATGTTCAAGGCCATATGTTTCCCTGTACCAGAAATCAGAATGGATTTTACTGCCTGTGCATTGTCATGCATATATTTCATAGAATCACAGAATCGAATATTAGTCTGAGTTTGAAGGCACCCAGAAGGGTCTCTAAATTAATTTGCAATATATCAAAAGATTTTGACTTCAGTATTCCAGAGGAGAGCCATGAAGCTTTCCCTTCTGCTTAATGATGCAGAAAATTTTCCTCTTTGGAATGAAGAAATTTTCAAGAAGATGGAAGTTTTGTTGCGAAGGATCAATCTTTACTTTTAACCCAAATCTTTCAATATCATAGCAGAGAAATCTCATGCTGCACAGTCCACCCACTGGTCAGCCTGGGAATTCGACAGTCTTTGTGAAAAATTTAGAATGAAGAATTTTGTTACTGTTACAATTTTATCCTCTTTGTCTAGGAAAATGTTGCAGTAAGACTTTTACTACGGGTCTTCATACTTTTTCTCCCTATTTAACATTTAATGCCTCTTTCATGTATTATACACACGTAACAGTTATAAATCATAGGAATATATCTTCTGGTCCCTAGCTCTGGATGAGCAATAATAGCTTGAAATTAAAACACTCAAAAATAATTCAAAGAGAATGAAGATAGTGAGTAAAGTTGGTAAATTTAGTTCAAGCGAATTGGAATTCATTTTATTAGAACTTTATTAAATGCAGTATGATATCGCAAAGAGCATGCTCAATGAGAATAAACAATATATGAAAGTTTTGAAGAAATACTTGCAATTGCTCTACATCTAAAAAAAATTTACAGTCTAACTAAACAATGCCAAACAAACCATTGGAAAAAGGATGGATGTGTCTGTATCTGACCAACCATGACACAGCCACAGACCATCCCCTTGTGACCAGCATTTGAGTGAAAAGGCACAGCAATGGCAGTGGTCCTTTTACAGGTGCCAGGGTTATTCCTGTGACTGAGATCTGCAGCAGGGCTGGGACGTAAGGGCTGTCCTTCCTTCATCGACAGCACGTGGCGCTTCACAAACTGTCTTCATGGCCGAGTATTCAAACTGCATTTCCCTTTGGAAATGCACCCTTCGTCAAAACAGTTTTGTCCAGCTGTTGGGGGTAAACTGCTGTGGGGAACAAAACAGAGAAGTGTTCGGTTTTATTCATATTCAGAGGGAATTAATCTTTTTTACATGGTAAGTGTTGCTAATATGGTCTTAGCAGGAGGAATCCAGGCTGACAGAGCCACTTGTGGAAAGGTGCATGTGTGCTGTGACTTAGTAGATGTTTAGAGAATTGCACCAGATTTGGCAAAGAGGGAAAAAAGAAAAAGGAAAAAGAAAAAGAAAAAGAAAAAGAGAAAGAAAAAGAGAAAGAAAAAGAAAAAGAAAAAGAGAAAGAAAAAGGAAAAGGAAAAGAAAAAGGAAAAGGAAAAGGAAAAGGAAAAGGAAAAGGAAAAGAAAAAGGAAAAGAAAAAGAAAAAGAAAAAGAAAAAGAAAAAGAAAAAGAGAAAAAGAAAAAAAGAAAAAGAAAAAAAGAAAAAGAAAAAAGACAGGCTTGAGTGGATTTAAGGAAAACAGGCTGCAAAAAGAGGAGGGGGTGCCTATGAGTGCCTTGACTGACAGATGGGCTGGTGTCCTTGGCAGACTCTGTTAGACATAAAAGAATTCATAGCTCACTACATGAAGGTGTGCGCATATATATCTATATACATATATATATATACACACACACATGTATATAATTAGAGGTACAGCAAAAGCTGCAGAAGAGATCACACTCCAGAACCAGACACTAAAAAAAATTCCTCATTTCTTATGCTTAGATTTTTCATCTGGAAACTTTTGGGAACAGCTTTTACAATTAATTAATTGCGAACCTGTCGGAGTGCAAACAATGTCACCAACCCAAACTGCTGGTGAGCCATCCTGTGTGAACTGCACAGAAACCTGAGCTGTCCCCAGGCACCAGCAGAGGAGTTATGACCCACGGCTCAAGGCACTGTGTGGGGTGCATGGGACAGAATTGGCTGTGGGGTGTGAGCAGGGGACAGTCAGTGGCAGCTGTGAAGGTCTGGTAGTGCCCCCAGGGCCCCAGTGCTGTCTTTAAAAAATTATTCTTCTGAGGAATGCACAATAAGCACAGATTAATGGCAGGTCTTTGGGAAACTGCAACCATGAAATCTGTCTATAAACATTTTGTTGCATCCTTGATCCCTGAGATGCACTTGAACTCCTCACGAAGAAATTTTATATTAAAAAGTACCTTACAGCAATACACAAAATGAGACATCCAGGAAAAAAAAAGAAAAGCATCTTGCTTATAATCTAAAGAGCACATTTCAGTGTAAAATGCTTGATGAACAGTCTTGTCTGAGCCCTTTCCTTCAGCACCCAGTCGTACATGGTTATCCCTGCCCTTCAGTAATCAATGCATTTTGATTGTATTACAAGATAGAATTAAGGAAAAATGAACATGCAAGCAGGCAGAAACTTGACAAGACATCCAGGAGAGGCTTTCAATTGTGGCTCGTATGTGATAGTTTTGAAGCACCCCATCAAAGTGCTCAGCTCGGTCCTGTGCAGAGGTAGCGCTTTGCCCTGCTGGCTGCTTTGTTGGCAGCCCTGTGAATTATCCAGATATGACAGAGATCCCAGCCTTAAATCCTCTCTCTGCAATGACCTGTAATTCCAGTTGTCCATTTGGACGTGACTGTATCCTTTTTCTTGGCAGACACATGTATAACTAGCTACTTAATCTTCACACACACACAATGATTTCCTAATACCCAGGAACAATTTTTGTACTTCTGTAGTAGTTTCACGTGTGTAAAATTCTTACAGCTTGTAAAAAGCCTGCCTGTACTTTTATCTTGGTAGCTGTAGACTCTGTAAGACTACATAAAGAAGAGGGACAGGAAAAAGCATCATACAAGGACAGAGTTACATAGTAATTCATACAGAATTTGCAGAGAACCAGGGTAAACACACATCTCCTAAGCTAACCTCAAGTGCAACATCGTACATAGTTTTTCAGGGTCACGGAATAAATACTTAAATACTTTCAAAACTTACTGACAAAAGCAGCTCATGTTTTCTTCTAATTTAAATGATCATGCAAGGAAATGTCCTGCCTGGAATATTAATTGGGAAATAAGAATAAACTTAGAAATTAAATGCAGCCAGCTGCTGTGACCTAATGCATAAAGAGATAAGTCTCCAAAAAATTCAGTAGTCCAGCTCAGAAGTGAGGTTTTTTTGCTTTTTTAACCTATTTTTTGAAATTTAATTAATTTTTAAGATTTTATTTGTTTTTATTTTTATTCTGAATTGTCTGCAATATTCTCCTGCAAAGATTTCATTTTTCGTATTAAAGTTTAGTTCTGTTCCTAACTGCCACTTTCTATGCAAAACATCTTTTCTCCCACATCAAATTATAGTTCTTCCTCCTGTTATTGCAATTTCACCCCACTTTCCCACAGGATCACTCTTTAGCCTGGTGTTTCTCCTCAGCTGTAGTTCTGTAAATACAGTCATCTGTGTAGTCATTTATTAAAGCTCCAGTAGAAGATAATCTGCCTGCCTAAATTTTCTCCTAGGTTTTCTTGCTCAAACAAGCCAAAACACACCTTTTTTTTTTTTTTGCCTTCAGTCTAAGTAATGCCTCATAAAAAATAAACGGAATCCAAAGTTTCTTTAAAAAAATCCCACAGTATGAAAATTTAGGAGTTGTTGACTCATTTCACAAGTGTTATCTGGCCCTCAAGATGCAGAAATTTTGTCATCTGCTCTGCCGTTTCTCTGACAAAGTTGCAAACTACTGCCCTGTAGATTACGAGCAGGCTAAGAAATACATGAGATCTAGTAGGGTTGGTTCAAATTTGCAAAATCAGCCTGAGGTTTAGAAGCTTTCTTGCAGAAGATCTCAGGAAAATTAGAAAGGAGACAACCTAGTTGGGTTGGCAAAGTCTGTGCAAATCTTTGATTGTTGTCATAAGTGCATTGGCTGATCGACAGAGGACAAAACCCCCAGTTATCCAGTAAACGAGTCATCTGCAAATTGTCTGGGGCACAGCACAAAAATTCTGGGTAAATACCAGGTTTGGACTTAGCATCATAGATGCTAGTGAGCTTTCTCTTCCTTCCCTGCACAACATGGAAATCTGGATGATATCACTTCGGCTTTTATTGCTCACCTCTTACATCTGACACGAAAAACACAATTTTGCTGGCAAGAAGGGGATTTGCTTCACACTCGTTCCTGCAGTCCTTGAGAAATTACTGTAGCAGTGACCTGTTCAATGCAGTGCTTTGAAAGAGGCTTTCCCTCTCTCCCCTCATTATCTCTGTAAAATGCACAGGGTAAAAGCAGAAACAAGAGAATACACTTGCTTGGTTTGTAGAGGTATCATTGGAGAAGCATTGAGTGGGGCTATTCCTTTTGCACACTAAACACCAGGACATCTTAAAAATTCTTCATTCTGTTTTCTTTGAAGAAATAGATCTTAAGAGGAAGGAGGAAAAACCAGAGTAGAGCTGGAAATGAAAATGTCATTGGGAAAGTACAGTGAGAATGGAGCCAGGAATTGTGTTTTCCTGTGTCCTCTCCAACCATTAAAAAATCTAAGTTACAAAATGTGAGTGAACAAAAGCAAAAATCCATTCATTTTGCCTAATTAGTTTGCCCATCTCGTTAATGCAACTCTATGCATTATTGCAGCTATTAATCTATTAACGACATCATTCTTATTGTAAAGCCACCCTTGTTACACAGCCTTCAGGGAAAATGTCAAATGGTCTTATTTAAAAGAATAATCAGGGAACTTACTGAGTTCAATTGGGGTGGATACATGAGGCAGAAAAAAATTAACAGTGGGCTTCTATTGAAATTCCTCCATTCTTCCTAAATGCTACAGCTTTTCTATTGCTCCCAAGAATAGTGGGAAACAGCCAGCAAATATAAGATAGTTATCAAACCACAGTATTGGTGAGGTATTAAATTCCAGGAGATGTCTGTTGGGCAACTGATTCTAGGCACTGTCACAAACACAGACTGATCTGACTGCTCGTGCGGCGACAGAGCTGTGCCTTACCCTCAGCTGACAGGGCTCCTCAATTCACCTGGCTCCTAGCCCTGTAGGGCATCCTTCACGTGTCAAACCCTCTGCTATGGAGACGTGTAGGACTCACATCTTCACAGTATCTCTTCAAACACAGAACACCTCTAACCATGAGAAAACTTCCTGGTGCCATCAGTTCAGCATCTGTGCTGCAGGGCAGCAGTAGTTCTCCTGTACAGAGGTCAGCTTGCCCATGGGTGGTTAGCTGGGAAATAAGAGTGGGCAGCGTTTGTATAGAGTTATCTTGGTTAAGAGAAACAAGATCTTAGTGTTTCTGCAGCTTGAGGATAAGGACTCATTTCCTTAAAAAATTATTTCAAATGTGTTTGCCTCTGTGAATTGAATCAAGGAAATTACTGAAATACAGAAATTCTTGCCTTTCCCCAGACATTTTTCACCCACATCAGTCACTGGCTTAGGTTCATAAAAGGAGTTTCAAGGAGCCCTATGGGGAAAAGTGAAGACAGCCCCCTCCTTTAGGAGATGGAAAAGGAGGGAGAGGAATAGCATTGACATCATGGTGGGAATGCCTAATGTCAAATATTGCCCATGAATCTGGGCCCTCACCATGTATATTTTACTGGTAAAAGCGATAATTTTTATCTGGCATTTTACCTGCATGCTCAGAGGTTGAGATTATCAGCCTGTGAAGCTATCTGAGCTTGGTCTCTGGTGTAACAGAGCCTGGCAAGGAGCACACCAAGACTGCAAGCCACAGAGCAGCCCCAAGCTACAGCAACACTCTCCTAGCACCATGGTCCCTGCTGTGCCACACCAGCCACAGCTAAATGAGTGCTGCTTCAGACACAAGGTGGGGAACATATGTCAGTCTGCAAAAGGCTGTTAGACAGTCCCGGCAGGATGTAAAACACAGAGTGAGCAGTAATAAGTCCTGCCACACATCAACAGATAGAGTTTCAGGCTAGATCATGAAGAGCAAATAACAGATTTTATCTCTTTTTCAACATTTCTATGCATGTTTCTCTAAACATTCATGGATCGCCCTGACATTATCTATCAAAGGCAAATACTCACTGAAGATGAGCATTTTATTTACCCTGTAAGTACCCTCTAGCTTGTACGAGTACATATAATGAGCCATCAGTAAATCCACAGCATTCTAACACTGCTTTTCATGTAAGCTAAGAGGCCACATTATTTTATCACTAATCTCTACTCCATCTGTTGACACATTCAAACTGAGGAATGCATCAGAAATGAGGAAACATTCTTCCCTCCTGTTCTCTTCTAAAAACCCGATAGTGCCAACTTGACCCATCAGGACGTCAGGGGCTTCTAATTCTGTGAGCAACCCCCCAGAGTCTGTGGGGATGTGTTTACTGGTAGAGCATGTTAGCATGAACAAAGGTGGCAGAATTATGCCACAAACCACTTGTAGAAGTGTCTTTCGAGGGGCATATGCTCGCATATTACCATGCTAATGGTGGTGGTTCGGAGCAGACGGTAAATTGTGCTTTTCCAGGGCTGAATTTATCAAGGTTAAGTGCTCTATATGGTTAGTCCTACAAAGTCTTTTATTTCTTGCTAAGCATTTTTCATAGTATTTTCTTTTCAGAAATTGAGGGAGGAGAATCTCTGGGGATGCTGAACAATCTCTGTGTCTGCTCCTGGGCTGCGTAAACACTACGGTGGCTCTGGCTGTGACCAACGTATCTTCTCTGGATCTCAGCAGAGTGCTCCCTCTTTTCTGGAATGCAATGATACTAAGAGAGAACTTTATGAGCATCATATGTCTCTAGGTTATCTTTCACAGAATCATGCTCTGGGAAGTATTCTTTCTGTTAGGGTCACTGTATTTGCCAGTTTTAGCATCAGCAGTGTCCTAGGTGGATGTCTTTTCCACCAGAAACATCCTCAGTGGAGTAGTTTATCCCCACGTTTTACTCACAGGGAGTCAGAGTAAGCACAAGGCCATGCCATTGCTCTGTTTTATGCTTAGATCAGTAGTTTTCATGTCGTGGTTTAAAAATCCCAGCAGTCTGGGATCTGTGCTGAAGGCACTGCACAATAGGCAATGGATGCTGCAGCTCAACACATCCATTAGATCATCACAAGCCAGCACTTCCAGGAAGAAAAAAACCAAACAAAAGCAACCCAGCCACTCCTTTCTGTCCACAAATTAGCTTTTACACTATCCTGGCACAAATGTTTATGTGGTTACTTGGTAAGTCAAAATGAGGAGCTGGCCTGACTGATTTGCTCTAGGCCGGTTGCTTTTCAGCAGGATTGGCACTCTGGTCCAGTTCAGTAAGCAGTTATAAAAAAGGACATGCTGACTTAAATTATTCATCAACCAATAGATTAAAAAAAAAACCCAAGCAGTCCGGTGTCAGTAGATTTAAATTCACCAACTAGGAATTAATATACCCCAGATTGCAATATCTAGGACCTGTAAATGGAAAGTATTGAAGACCATGAAAATATAAAGTATGATGTGCACTCATCTGCAATTGCAGTCAGTGTTGTGATCAGGGATTTGCTCCCAGCAGGGAAGATGGGAACCTATGGCAGTGAGAGCTCAGAATGAGGTTAGTGCCTGACATGCTACTTATCTCCCACAGTTTGCTTAGGGAAGAAAAATTCGTCACTGACCAGCAGCCAAGGGTGCTGACAGCCCTGTCCATTGGTTCTTGTTGTGATTTAGCCCCTGCCAGCAACTCAGTCCCATCCATCCACTCCCCAACTCCCCCCTTGTGGGGTGGGGAGAGAATCAGAAGGGTAAGAGTGAGAAAACTTATTGGTTGAGAAAAAGACATTTTAATAAGGAAGAAAAAAGCTGCATGCACAAACAAAGCAAACTAAAGAACTTATTCACTTCTTCCCATGGGTAGGCAGGTGTTCAGTGATCTCCAGGAAAGCTGTGCTCCATCATATGTAAGGGTAACTTGGGAAGACAAATGCCACCACTCTGAACACGTGCCCTCTTCCTCCTATTTCTCCCCTCTTTACAGCTGAATGTGATGCCACACAGTTATGGGATATCCCTCTGGTCAGTTGGGGTCCCTTTNCAAACAAAGCAAACTGAAGAACTTATTCACTTCTTCCCATGGGTAGGCAGGTGTTCAGTGATCTCCAGGAAAGCTGTGCTCCATCATATGTAAGGGTGACTTGGGAAGACAAATGCCACCACTCTGAACACGTGCCCTCTTCCTCCTATTTCTCCCCTCTTTACAGCTGAATGTGATGCCACACAGTTATGGGATATCCCTCTGGTCAGTTGGGGTCCCTTTTCAACTCCTTGTGCACCCCCAGCCTCCTTGCTGGTGGGGTGGGGTGAGAAGCAGAAAAGGCACTGCCTCTGTGTGAGCGCTGCTCAGCAGCAACTAAACAACCCCTTGGTTATCAATGCTGTTCTTAGTCCAAACTGAAAACAAAGCCCAATAACAGCTACTGTGAGGAAAATTAAC